>JAYDZE010554029.1:0-13246 GCA_034509125.1 Monilaria moniliformis | reverse complement strand
TGATGCCCACTCCGACCACATTCAGGGATCTGCTATGACTTTGGCGTCTGAGTTTTGTCCCAATTAAGTTATGTAAACCTATTATCACAGTCTAGTGCTGGTGATAATTATTAGTACATTTATCACAGACGGAGGAGCAATTTGTAACAAATAATAGTACCAAATTACCCTATCAGTGCCAATTTTATTTTTTTTCCCATAAAAAAAGCATATATAGAGAATAGAAATTTAACAGTAAAATTAGAGGAAATAGGCACCAGCGTTCAAATATTTGTCTTTTCATATAAAATTGTACTTGCATTTCACAAGTTGACTACTGAAAAAATACTTTAAAAGTAAAATAGTTAAATGAATTGATTAATGCCACGAGGCGATCAATATCCCAATCGTATTGTAATTAAATTGTATGTTTGTGATGTTACATAATAGTATAAAAATAAATAAAAATGTAAGGTGCACATGTAGAAAATTAATAGTAATACTCCTCTAAATTTAATGGTGATGTGCTGTGCCATTTAGGAACATGGTTGTGACGTCATGTTTTTGACATATTATAATTTGAATGATGTTCAAACGTGTGTATAAAGTAATTTCCTTCTTCGAGCTGACTTCTGAAGATTCCAATGTTGTTCAATAAATAATTACTTGCAGCTCATTGGCGGAGATACACGTAGGGAAGACAATCATCAGAAGGGGCAGATTGTGCTGCATAATCTTTTAAGATTAACGAATTAAAATTACGTGAAAATACACGAGTTTTTATCGAATTTCACATGAAATATGAATTTTACTTTCAAACACATGAATTTAATTGTTCTGTGTTTTTATACAATTATCAATTTTGGTGAATTAATATCATTGTGGCTAACTAAAAGTGACAAATTAATGTCATTATGGCTAGCTGAAGTCGCTTAAACATTCAATTGCGTCATTTAGTACATATGTAATTTAAGCTATGTACACATTTCAAGTGTTCACATCAACATTAATTTGGGTGCAATTGATATTCATGTGAAAAATTAAATTTTTTAAAAGTTCATATATTTAGAAACATAATTTTAGTAAACATGAATAATTGAGAATTCGGTCAGTGGATGTATCTCAGACGTGAGGGTATCTCAGCGTGGTCGCAACGGGCCGGAAAAAACAGGTCGCACCTGAGGCCCGGAGGCGCTCGTTGCAAAGGAGGAGACAAGGACTAGGGCCGCGGGCCAGGCTTGAGAAGCGGCCCGTACCACATGCCTCTCAACCAACGAGAAGCAGCCATGTGGCTTCGACAACCTTTGTCGATTTTAAATATATTTTTTAAATCAGCAACCATTGCCGATATTTTTTTGTTTTTTCCTCGTCCAACGACATTCTTCTTTTCCTTTTTTATTTTTTATTTCTCCCCTTCTATACATTTTTCCTCTCACATTTCATATCACCACAATTCATCTTCATCTATATTCCCAATTATCTTCCTTCATCTTCTATTTCTTCATATAAAAAAAATGGATCCACACAATCCATTCAATATCGAGACAATAACGCACCAAAAAATCTTGATATCTATAATGCCGACCCAGCCAGTCTAAACACATTACAAAACTTCTTATATGCCGAAAACTCCTCATATCATCCATTTACTGGGTCCAATTCGAGTGCAGTTGGGTTCTCAGGGATCCATATCGATGACGACGACACAGAAGAAGTGGAAGAGGTTCCAGGATCCAATGCGACTACGAGCCAAATTAAGTATTTCATCGAGGAGACAAAGGTAGTGGCCAAACTATTCGTCAACGTCTCCGAATATCCCATCATCAGCAACCATCAAACTAATAAAGTTTTTTGGGAGAAGATTGCTCATGTATCAACTACAAAATGAAACCTCCAAGGGCATTCATGCGAGATTATCAACACCTCCGAAAGCAATGGGTTTGAGTGCAGCAAAAATTTCAAAATTCGCCGGCTCTCGGCTCCTGAGTCGGGCCGAGTGATAATCGTCCGATTGGTCAAAAAATGGCAAAGCGGAAGGCGAAAGGAAAGGCAATGGTGACGACGAGCAATGGAATCGAGGGTGCAACCCAATTTTTAGAGGTGGCCTCAAAAATGGATTCGATGAGTGAAGCATTGATGCTGAACATGTACTACAAGTCTACAAAGCATTGTCCGAAGACACGTTGATGATGACCGAGACCTAATGGCAAAAACACGATCTTTGTCAAATCCATTGGACACAGATTATGATTTATCTTATTTGTATTTTTTATTGTGATTATGTAGTTTTTTTATTTTAATTATGTAATTTTTAACTTATTTTGATTATGTAATTTTTAAAATTAGTCATTTATTTTAGTTTTAGAAATATCACAACTTAAATAAATATATAAAATTGAAAATTAATAAAAAAAATAAGTTAAAAAAATAAATGGTGAGATCATGAATAGTCAAGACCTAGCTTGGTTTGTGGTATGTGGATTATGAGTTTGTAGCTTGACCTAAAAAACTGACGTAACACCTAAATAATATAGGTGTGACTCATTTATATATGGCCCGTGCATTGTGAGCGTCTCAATTTACAAAAGTAGGTTAAAAGGAAGAAACGAAATCGGTGAGGCGAGGTACAAGATACCAGCATTTATAATTAAGGACACTTTAATATTGCATTAGTGAATTAATACTTTTCAGTATCTGCCAGTTTTTGTGTCACTTAACTTTACTACTCTACTTTATATCATACTTGTAATTTATTAAATTGTCAGTAAAATTCTTTGGCAATGCACTCTGCCATATACACACTCTACTTGAACAGTAACACACTAAATATATATGACAGACCAAATTTAGCAACAAGCATTTCTACGTACATATACTAGCTAGGCATGTTCTTCCATGTGCAATAGCACAATTAATTTTCTTTAGTAGAGAACATGCCCATCATTGCTACGATGCATGTTTCAATTAATAATAAATTAATTAAAGTTTTAGCCAATAATATACTATCAAATACTTGTGTTGATTAGTTGTTTGCGTAGTTAACATGTTCAGACGAGATCTATCATCTATATATACTGGACATTTTCTTAATTTACTCGATATAGTGAAAAATATAAGTATCAATTTAGCTAGCCGCTATGGATAGATGAGTCTAAATAGATCGACAAAGAACAAGGGTTACAGTAAAAAACATTAGCCCGACTAAATCGAACAAAAAATAATTGAGTTCAATAGGACTGGTCCGAAATTTGATGCGCTTGTGAAATATTCTTTTATTTTCGATAATACATTATTATTTAATTGTCAAAAACATTAGTACTTTATTTTTGAATTCGATTAAGGTCGAAAACTTGTTATTCAAAAAAATTTCAGCCCAACTAGCTCAGACCGAAAACAATCTGAAACTGAATAAATTGGTTAGATTGCATCCCTAAGTTATTTTTTATTTCATCTATATGTAATCCATAATACTATATTCACATCAAGCTATAGCACTACTAATCTTCTTCTCCCTAAACCTAAAGTAAGACGTGCGACGTGGGAACAAACTATTCTCCATAATATGAATAAAATATTAGGCGCGCAATCTTCATATATTCTCGCAATGTACACATTGAGAAAGGAAAAAGCACACGCTACATTCACAAAAATTCAACTCATAATCTTGTATTTATATATTAAACAAAATTCACATTCGATAATGGCTTCTCAAATTTCTTAGTGCTCTTTTCTGTTATGGGTTAATTTTATCATAATTCTTGCAATTAAATGTGTGACTACTATCTTTGCACATAAATCTAAACTAAGTACAAAATGTATGCTGTTTTATTTTGAGATACGACATATATATCATACCATGAATTGAATATATAATCTAGACTTTTTTGAACACTAATCAAACTAGTACAAATTAGATAATATCCACACGGAATTAGTACAAACTATACCAAATCCAAAAATGAATTTACAACTCACACTTAAATGTGAATTCAACTAAAGACCTATTTATTAATGAGAGTCTTACGATGCCTCAATTTTGCTATTTGAATTCATGATTACGCGTGGAGCCCACGTAAGTATGAGTCAATTGCGGTTTGAAAGTACTGGGAAAATGGGTGTTTTCATTGATATTTCCATATGCATATGAATATAGTGATATTTTTTTTAATAAAAGTAGGTATTTTTGCACTTTTATAACTAAATTAATTCTTTAATTTTTAACGCAAATAAATAGTCCAACTTTTCGTAAAATTCAATCTTTACTGTATAGTTAGTTGATGAAAAAGTCAACGTTATGTCTTTAACCACAATAAAAGAGATTAACGCACTTTAAGCACAATAAGTTATTTGGCTCTTTCTGTCCAAATCTAAACCAATAGATGGCTTGCCCTGTGCCCCTTGTGTGCTTCTTTATGATTTCATAGGGAAATCGTACCTCCTACCCGGCTACCCCACCCCCAAATAAATAAATAAAATAATAAATAAAATAAAACTTCTGACTTTTCGTAATATCCAATCAAATAAATTCAACCTTTGCCACATAGTTCAATAAAGACATTTGAGTAGAAGTATCATCAAGTGAAAATCTTTTGACAAATATAAATTAAAAAAATTAAAAATAAATAAATAAATGGGGTGTGCTAAAGCAACGCAATATTAGATGCTACTAACCCACTATCCAATTATTTTATTAAAAAAAGCAGCGTGGAGTTATTGCTATATAATGTGGATAATACAAAAGATTTATTTTTCATCCATTAAGTTTCCACCTACCTCTCTTGTGAATCGCCTCTACCAGACCTCATCTATATTTTATTTTCACACACAATTCACACCATCAAATGATCAAATCATATATATTCATATATACACTCATCTCCCTCCATAAACAAAGGAAATAAAAGAAAAAGACCAAATTGTTGTCGTACAAGATTTTTACAACGTTTACTATTATATTAAATAGTTAAATACACCCCAACCCCAAGCAATCGTCGATTTTCCAATTCTACTCCATACTATCAAATTTGATCGACCAATACATAAACCACATACAATTATGTAAATTTATCTCCGAACAAGATCTTGAGTACTTGAAAACTAAATAGGCACTTATGTTGTTTTTTTAATAATAATTTTTATACAAATTTGGAAGGGTCGTACTAAATTTTCAAGCATCGGTGTTAATTAATGAAATTCAGAATTTAAATATACAAAATCAGAATTTGGTGATTGGACATGTTTGGTGAGGTACTTTTGGGCACGACCAAGCCACTTTCCTCTTTATTCTTATCACACATGCTAATTTCATTAATGGATAACAATTTATTATTAGTTACTTTTGTCTAATAAAACTAAATTTGACAAAAGAAAAAAGAGAAAAGTATAAAATGTAATTTGCATGATTCGCCGAGATCCTGGGCCTGTGTATATATAGGGGCGGGAAGGTGATCGACACTCCTCACTTCTCGCTACTCAAATCCCATTTCTTGGTCTAAATCATTTCCTGTCTCTTTCTCTCTCATTCATTGCAGTTTCCTCTTGTTTTCAAGGGGGAATATTTTGATTTTTTGAATTCTTTTTCCTTTTATCGTCTGGTGAATCTGATCCCAATAACTGCAAGATGTAAGTTTTCTGCGAGATCTTATTTGCTTCGTTTCTGCTCCTATCTGCTAGATCTGTTTCAGGTTGCTGCTTTTTTGTTGAGAATTCAATGCGTTTGTTTCGTTGTGTTTAATTTCAGATCTAAATCATGTAAATTTGTTTGGGTGTTGGTTTAAGTTTGTGCTTGCTGACCAGTAATGGAAAATGTTTGATTTGATTGGATCCTGAAAGTTGAGTTAATGATTTTGTTGTTTGATTTGGGGATAGTTAACTTTATCATGCTTAATTGCTTCCTACTAAGGAAATGCTTTGCGTTTAATGATCTGGACTAGGATTTTTTTTTTCCTACATTGAGAAAAACTGATGATTTTTGGTGATTTCTGAGAAAATTGTTTGTTTTTGTTAGATTTAGAGATGGAAAAACTTGATCTTGATAGCTTGCTTTTTTCTACGGCTGAAGTGAACATTTAGGTTTCAAGTTGATTTCATTGATTCTATAATTTATGCACAAATTTGTTGCAGAATCCCCGGTGAAAATGTCGACGTTCACGCCCAAAAATATCCTAATTACCGGGGCTGCCGGATTCATTGCATCACACGTTGCGAATAGGCTAGTTCGGAACTACCCTGAGTATAAGATCATTGTTCTTGACAAACTCGATTACTGTTCCAATCTGAAAAACCTATTCCCATCCAACTCTTCTCCAAACTTCAAGTTTGTTAAGGGAGACATCGGTAGTGCTGACCTCGTGAACTACCTTCTCATCACTGAGAATATTGATACCATTATGCACTTTGCTGCCCAGACTCATGTTGATAATTCATTCGGCAACAGTTTCGAGTTCACCAAGAACAACATCTATGGCACCCATGTTCTGTTGGAGGCCTGCAAGGTTACTGGAAGTCAGATCAGGAGGTTTATCCATGTCAGCACTGATGAGGTCTACGGGGAGACGGATGAGGATGCCGTTGTTGGCAACCATGAGGCATCGCAGCTGCTTCCCACGAACCCTTACTCAGCCACGAAGGCAGGGGCGGAGATGCTTGTCATGGCCTATGGTAGATCTTATGGATTGCCTGTGATCACGACTCGTGGGAACAATGTTTATGGCCCGAATCAGTTCCCTGAGAAGTTGATTCCCAAGTTCATCCTCTTGGCCTTGAGAGGGCAGACACTTCCTATCCATGGTGATGGCTGTAATGTGCGGAGTTATCTTTACTGCGAGGATGTTGCGGAGGCATTTGAAGTGGTTCTCCACAAAGGAGAAGTTGGCCACGTGTACAACATTGGGACGAAGAAGGAAAGGAGGGTCGTCGATGTTGCTCAAGATATATGCAAGCTGTTTAACATGGATGCTGATAAGAGCATTGAGTTTGTGGAGAATAGGCCATTCAATGATCAGAGGTATTTCCTTGATGATGAGAAGCTGAAGCATTTGGGTTGGGCTGAGAGGACCACTTGGGAAGACGGGTTGAGGAAGACGATGGAATGGTACATCAGCAACCCTGACTGGTGGGGTGATGTCTCTGGTGCTTTGATACCTCACCCTAGAATGTTGATGATGCCTGGTGGCGCGGAGAGAGTGTCTGAACAGTCTGAATCGGGATTGTCTGGTAACCCTAACCAGACCAAGATGTTGGTTCCAGCTGCCAAAAACAGCGCCTCGCCTCAGAAACCAGCCTTCAAGTTCTTGATCTATGGTAGGACAGGGTGGCTTGGGGGTTTGCTAGGGAAGCTGTGTGAGAAACAGGGGATCCCTTACGAATATGGGAAGGGGCGTTTACAAGACCGTGCATCACTTTTGGCAGATATTGCTGCTGTTAAGCCTACTCATGTGTTCAATGCCGCTGGTGTAACGGGTAGACCCAATGTTGATTGGTGTGAATCTCACAAGACGGAGACAATCCGTACCAACGTCATTGGTACATTGACTATTGCAGATGTCTGCAGAGAACAAGGTCTTCTAGTGATGAACTATGCAACTGGCTGTATATTCGAGTATGATGCTGCACACCCCGAAGGCTCCGGAATCGGGTTTAAGGAAGAAGACACGCCCAATTTCGCTGGTTCATACTATTCCAAGACCAAGGCCATGGTAATAATCTGAACACTGCAATCTGTGCCTCACATTAGCAGCATTACATCTCATTCTGTTTATATACTGATTCTTGCTGTCTTGTCTGCAGGTAGAGGATCTCCTGAAAGAGTTCGACAACGTGTGCACACTAAGAGTCCGGATGCCAATATCTTCCGACCTTGAGAACCCGCGCAATTTCATCACAAAGATCTCTCGGTATAACAAGGTGGTGAACATCCCCAACAGCATGACAGTCTTGGATGAGCTTCTCCCAATCTCAATCGAGATGGCCAAGCGAAACCTCAGGGGCATATGGAACTTCACAAACCCTGGTGTCGTCAGCCACAACGAGATCCTGGAGATGTACAAGAAATACATCAATCCAGACTTCAAGTGGAGCAACTTCACGCTCGAAGAGCAAGCCAAGGTGATCGTTGCTGCTAGAAGTAACAATGAGATGGACGCCTCCAAGCTGAAGAAGGAGTTCCCCGAGCTGCTATCCATCAAGGAGTCGTTGATCAAGTACGTTTTCGAGCCCAATAAGAAAACCTCTGCTGCTTGAGGGTTGTTCAAATTTGTATACCTGTGGCATACATTACATTACATATTGTATTAGTTATTACTGCACCTTGTTGTTACTCTCTTTTATTACTACATGTTAGTTTACTAGCTACTTGTTTTTGTATTTTAGAGTGTACAACTCTGAGATTGGTTAATTTACAGTTTGGTCAACGCCTTTGGTTAAGTTGGTCGTGCGTGTTTGTGGGTGTAATATTCTTCAACTATCTTAATGAATAAATGGACGTCATCCCTCTTCATACAATGTTTGATTTATTCTTCATTTTCTATATTATTTAACTCATTTTCTTTTATTATAGGTCTGCCCTGTTTGAAAGGTGAAAAATGTAGTGCAAAATATATGTAAACCGTCATAAGGGGGAAAGAAACGTGACAAAAACCTAGGCAATGCGAAAGCGTTAAAGCGTATTAGCAACTCTCTAACAAGAAAAACTAACTATTCTAATATAGAAAATTTGGGCTAATTTGTCTCCGGTTGAAATGGCTTCCAGAGGGACCAATTTGCCAAATGAACTCAAAAGAATTCTTCATTTAATCCACCAAAATCACATTTAAATTTAATGAATTGTCTAATCAATAGTAATTACTTATTTTAAGCTCGCCCTAGGTTTCTTTGAAATAGTAATAAGTTTCCAAAATTAGGATAATTAATTAATATCAACTCAATTTACAGAGAGTAAGACTAGTATAATGCCCTTAAATTTATTTAAGTTCCTTCTTTACTTTTTCATATGATATGCTATTTTAAAGTCTAGATTTTTTTTTTTTTTAATAAAAAGGTGGGAGACTTGTCAAAATTACAAAAAGGAGAATAAAAGTGCAGTTTGAACCTTCTTGATTAGGCTATCTATGGTGTACACTTTGATATACTCAACATGTTGTAATAAAGTTGTAGCTTGCTACATGTACAGTATCTAATGTGAAAAATAATAAACTCAAGAGGTAAGAAAACAGACCTTGTTATAATCGTATATACAATAAAAATTTAATATAATAAGAAATAATTGAAAGCAATTATATCATATATCATAAAGTAAAAATATTAATCGTCGTATCGTTAAAAGATTATTTAATAATTAGTCAAAATTATTTTCTTGTCAAATGTCAAAATATGGGTAGGAAAAAAAAAATACAAAGATCCACTTCCTATACACTCATCATTCCATGTCCAAAACCAGACCTCAAGAAGAACTGGGAACCTAAGGTACAAAAACTTTACTACCATTAGCATCACCAACTCCAATCGAAGAGCTGGACACCGGTGCTGCTGCCACCGCCTTGAGAAGGGTCACCACTCAAGCAGAGGAGTTGAGAAGATAACAAGCACTCGTACGAGTTCTACCAACAGCACAAGAAAAATAGTTATCCTTCGAGCACGTTCCAAGAAGTTTTTACAGGTAATGCCCTCATGCTGCTCCCGGGGGTGCTACCATTTGATTTATAGTCTTGGCTTGGTATAAGCAGTGGAACGTTGGACGGAAGCTGTAGGATATCCAACTAGGAAAATTGGTGGAACCTAATGATGTAGCAATTCCCATGGATGAGATTTTTTTTTCCACTCAAGATTGTATATATATTGTTAATTTTAATTTAATATTTATTCAAGAATCAATGTGTACGCTCCGGAGTGAAGAAAATACTTTAAAAGAAGTTGCACGACCCCACATTCCGTAGTAGTATTTAAGCTGAGCAATAGAGTGTATATCATCATTTTGACTTTGTATGCTTATAGCTAGTAATATGTTAGAGTCACACAATGGTTGCCTCACTCTTTTCACTCTTATACTGCGTTATCATGATGTGAGTATGTCATTAGATTGGCAGATGAACAATATAAATGTATTATGAAAGTAGTCCATCTGCTTTGTTTTGGTCTGATATTCTACGAGGAGTGATTACAGAGAACTTAAGAAGAATAGAGATAAATTCTGCAAAGTTAGTCAGCTCATTCATTTATTAGCCGCCTTGAGAAAATTGAGTTCCTTAACTGATGCTGTCACCTTTCTAGTGAAAACTTAACGCCTCCTCAAATGCGTCCTTCCTTTGCTCAATCTTTCATTCTCAGATTAACATTACTTTTACTCACTGGCGAGCTTGCAGGTACTGAGATATCTATATAAAAGGACGTTGGCTCACAAAAATGCCATTAACTTCTGCCAGGATATTTTGAAGAAAAGATACGTCAAATGGAAAACTGCTTTTCCGCCGTGATCTTTCTGGGAGCCTATCCATGATGTTTATCTGGTCATTACAGCTGGAGGTGATGGTACGCTATTACAAGCAAGCCATTTGATGGTTAATTCAATCCCAATTCTTGGAGTAAATTCTGACCCCACTCAACCAAAAGAAGTAATTAACTTCACAAGATGTCTTAATTTGACTATATTATCTTCTAATGCCTTATCTGTCACATCTACTTTAAATCATAATTGGCATCACAAGCTGTTTATGTAGTTATACTACTACCACCACCACTAACATGATATATCCTATTATTGTTTATTTTTTAACATTTACTGTTTTCATAACAAAATAAATGTGTTCTCTCTCTAGGTAGCAGAATTTAGTGAAGAATTCGATGCAACGAGGAGCACTGGATATCTTTGTGCTTCTGCTGCCAGCAACTTTGAACAGGTTAGGTGTGACACGAACTATTTGCATATTTGAAACCTTTGGCTGCTACATATATCTGGGCTTACTTGAACAGTTGAGGTCGACTACGGGAGAGTTGAGGCCGCTTTATTGGTGAAAGGATGAGATTCCTCAGAGTCATGGAAGGATTTGCTGCGCGTGATCCAGCTCCAATGCCAAAAGAAGGGTGAGAACTTGGCACTCGGTTATCTTTTTCAGCAGGAAAAGACGATTGTTTGGTAGGTGAGCCACCAGACATGTCAAATGTGGAGTCACTGTTGTGTCTTGCCGACCACATGTCATCTCTTGGCCCTGGAGTGTCAGGAGTGAGAACTGGCCAATCTGTGACAAAAAAGTAGGACTAGCACTTTTGGAAGAGTATGGCAATCATTTTTCAAGAGATCAACTGGAACCTTGTGTTACGTTGAACTATCAGGGTAGAGCAGAGCCATGTAAACATCTCTTTCAGTGAAAATGGCATGAAACAGGCTTACCTGTCCTGATAGAATCTCTGTTATCCACCCTTCTGGCTGGTTCTGAGAACATATCAGTTTCTGTTCTAGAGAAGAAATTGTTTGCTGGTTTAATTGCTGAGCGCTTCAATGACTCGATTTCATTTCTTGCTTGATCGTACATTTCATCGAGTTTCCTTTTTTGCCTGGCAGTGATAATAGGATCATCATTAGTGACCACAACCATGGATAAAGTAAGAGTGCAGGGTATGATAAAGAAGAGCAGTAGATTGACCTGCATTTTTCTGAAAACTTTTCTTGCAGTTCTAGTTTATCCTTGGTCAGATTCTCATTCTCTTGCTCCAATAGCTGGCACCTCTTACCCATTTTCTGGTACGCACCAAATACCTCCTCCAATTTCTGTGTAAGTTTCTCTTGCATTACTTCATATTTCTGCCGACACTGAGCCACTACTTTATTCATCTTGACTTGCATCTCCAAATCGCTTTGCCCGATATAAAACATTATGCTTCTATATAAGCACTTCATTGCTAGGACCTTTTAAGGAATACTAAGTTTACAGGAAGAACTAGGTTCATAGCCTATTAATTAATACACAAGAGAAACATAATAATTCAAGAAACATTGCGCCAAGTTGACATGTTAAGGATACATATTTGAGGAGATAATCCCGCCATGACCATCTGCAGGAAACAGCAACTAGTATGTCATGGAATTGTGTGTATTGCATATGATATTTAACTTCAGAAAGGTAAAATTGACCGCAAACAAAGGATAAAGTAATTAAGAGACAGTGTCTTTGTCGAAGAGTTTCCTTACATTGACCCATTCATCATTTGGATTGATGTCCACTGGCTTCATAAGACTGACGAGTAAAAGGACGAAATTTCAGACCAATTAAAACCAAATGACTCCATAGATAACCAAAAAACTATACCGTATCTACAAATTAGAGACACACAAACAGAGGATATATAAGAATTAGTTAAACTTTCATCGCAGCAGATGGATAAAAAATTCTGATTTATTACAGCAGTCTATAATTTGATAAAAGAGTTGATCCTTTTGGAAATTATAGACATGAGATAAAACAAACAAGTTTCTTTTTGTTAACAATACCTTCTAGAGAGCACTTGATCACAAATAGGACACGAACCATCATTACTGAGGATCTTACCGGCATCTTCGGTGCCTTCAAAAGTCATTAAGGAAATCTGACAAATACACCAAAATGAAGAATTTGATAGGTATATAAAACATTTGAATTAATCCTTTCACATTTGGATACACAAGAAGTGACCACAGGTCGTGGTGATGGCTCGCCCTTCTGATTCCCGCCAGCACGCATTGCATCTCATTTCAGCGTTTCAGAATGACTTAATCAACAGCGCATTCTTTTGAGTTCAACTTTACAATCTATTGAAAACCTGAAAATTGTAATAAGTAAACCGAAAACTTACTGAAGACTTAACCTTATAATTAAGTGTTAGGGATGCATAAAGCTGTGAAACAATATCTAGCCAATGTAGTCTTCTAAATGGATTTTTAATCATGTAACTGCATAGTATACCTCTCTATCTACATTTAGAAATCCTGAATTGTGATAAGGCCTAGTGGTTACATCTACGAATGACTTAACAGGAAAATGCATTTTCCATTTACTAGTTCAAGCAAATAATGAGGGTCAATAAGTAGTTAGTTCACATAAGTCTGCCATCAATCAATGTACTAAATCAAAATTCGTCTCTGACTGCAAAAGCAGAAGTTGCATGCTTCACCAAAATAGAAGTCCCAGATTCCAACATGACAAACATAGATGGAGAAAAACTCATGAAGAAAAAGCTCAAAGATATATATATATATATATATATATATATATATATATATTGAAATCATCATCTTCTT
>JAYDZE010554018.1:0-13247 GCA_034509125.1 Monilaria moniliformis | reverse complement strand
CGAGAGAGTTTGGATAGACAGTTTTCCTACTTGGCTTCTTGCTATTGTTGAGAACGATTTAACATAATAAGATTGATTTTTGTTTCAAAAAAACTAGAATTGCACATGCATTAAAGAAATAAAAAGAAATGGTATATATTCCGAGTATTTTTGTAGCTGATAAGAAAATTCAAACTTGGTTAAGAAACACTAACATCTTGTGTTTCCCACAGTGGAAAGTCCCTTAGCTTTTTAATCTCCAATGTGGAAAAGCGATTTAAATATTAAATATTCAAAAAAAAGTTGGAAAAAGACAAATTAGGTGGTTTCATATTTGGTGGACGTTCCCACTTCCCGCTGTGCGAGAGTGTTTGGATCCTTCCTAATTATTCTTATTAAAAAAGAGAGAGAGAGAGAGAGAGAGAGAGAGAGAGAGAGAGAGAGAGAGAGAGAGAGAAGGAGCAAGTGTGAGGAAGATAGATGACTATGACATCAGGGTCTTTTCTCTTTTTCCCTTTTTCTTTCTATTTTCGTTCTTTTAACATCCAATTCCTTGATCCGAAGGCAATATTTTATTATGAAAAAGATACTCATCTAAGCTCATAAATTGATTCAATGACCATCAATCTCATAAATTAATTTAGTGACAATTTTAGCATGTTTGTCATTTTATGCTGGAAAATATCACTAGCAACCAAACTTTACGCGTACCATATCCACAAATATAACTTTAATGATGTGAAAAATTGATCTATTGCATGCCTTCGAAACGACATCATTTTGTACAATCTATAATAAAAAAAGAGAATATCAACGTCATTTTGATGGTTGTCATTAAATTTTATATGGGTAGAAACATCACAGAGAAAATTCGATTGACATTTAGACTATCCCGCACCAAAAATCACTAATTGAATAAAATTGTCACTAAAACCAATTTTTAAAGATTGAATAATGTATTATGTGCTATATCCATTTATGAAGTCAAATGAGAGTATTTTTCTTTAATTTAATTATTATATATAAATTCAATAAAGTTTATTAGTGATGATAATTTTCATATATATGTACTTGTTTAAATTTATTAAATGAGGAAAATTTTTAAATTAAATAATATGTAAGGAGAGGTCATGATAAATTGTTGGATAAGATATAAATGAAAAATAGGTGGAAAGCTCATTAGGATCCTAATATATTTGTTGGAGTCTTGGAGATACTTTAAAATCGGTCATCAATAGAACAAGAGTGACACTAATAAATACTCGAGGCATCTTACACTTACATAATGAGGGGTTAAACTGTCGTAGCTCACTATGTTGTTTTGATCATGAAATATTCGTATATATTTGGCTCCATTTTCTTAGATGAAAGCTGCTTTCTGCCTCTCTATCAATTATCAGTCACATGTTCTATGTCACAAAATTCAGCACTTTCAAATCAGGATTTGATAAAATTCTTGTGCAAAAAGGTAGTTGGTGGGATCCCATTATGGGAATTTTATGGCCCTGAATACTTTTCCAGGAATTATCTCTGATCTTTCTACATAATCTCCTAAAATTCAATTTTTTTTCAAAGAAAGACAAGAAAAGTAGCTAGCTGGATGCTTCGTAAAAAGTTGGGCAACCTATTCATGACAAATATTCAAGCCAATGCAACAATCATATAATATGTATACATATATATATATAAAAATTCAAGTTTGATGTACACTTATATAAGCATGTGATTTGGACATGGAGTCATTGACTAATATTCTACTCCAGAAGGTTAGAAAAGAATATGGTCAATTAAGTTCCACATTGATAAT
Organism: Monilaria moniliformis; assembly: GCA_034509125.1. NCBI lineage: Eukaryota > Viridiplantae > Streptophyta > Magnoliopsida > Caryophyllales > Aizoaceae > Monilaria > Monilaria moniliformis. Next base: position 11,461 of record JAYDZE010554018.1, on the reverse strand, counting down.
AATATATATATAGTCAATAAGATTTTATGCAGAAATCAAGAGTTCAAATCTCATATAGCTTGAATCGTAATCTCATTAAAAATTACTTATATTTTGTCATCTTATTTTTTAACAAAAACGCGCGCGCACACTTGATAACCAGCGCATCCCTCTCAAAAAGTTAGCAACATTTAAGTTCGTGGACCTAGATTATCAAATATGCACGCGCACGCGCGCACACACAATTGTGGAGCTACTATATCAAACATGTACATACGCACTACACAATTGATGTGGGACCAATCCTAATTATCCTCATGATTTTGTGTAGATTTGTCATCAATAAATAGTTTGGTATATCACATTGATGGTTCTATTGTGTGGACATAAAACACAGGAGGATGATTTGACTACTATTATATCAAAGATTTTATAAGTTTGATTAACTTGTGAGATGTTGTTATACTTGTTAACTGTTTATTCATATAATAAGATAGGTTAGTGATTGGATATAATAAGATTTGGAACTTCTAAAATAATAGTACTAGCAACAGTGTAACTTTAAACTAAATGAGTTTATTAAAAAAAATAGAGTTAGCCACATACTTTTATTCAAAAAAAGGTAGGTTATAAGACCAAGAGCATCAGTAATACAGTTCCTTTAGCCATCACTTAGTCATTACTTAACTACATTATTTATGTGTCTCGCGCTATTTTTTTCATTCATCACTTGACATTCACAATCCTACCATTATCTCATCATTTAGTCATTGCTTAACTCCCACAACTTATTATTTTTTTAATTCTTTCTTTATTTTATCATATACCCTAATTAAATTCATATGTGAATAATTAAAAATATGATTTCATTAAAATTTTAAAAAAATACATAATTTAAATAAAGAAAAACTACATAATCGAAATAAAAAATGAATAAATGAAAGAAAATGTTAATCATTCATAGAGGGGCAAATGAGCCAAGATTTCTTCAATTAAATCGTGTTGGAGTTAGTTGTGGGCTTCGCGATCGCATAATGGCGAACAACATTGTTGGTAATCTCGAAATGTCATGGGTGCACCTCGATATGGGTTTTCGCTTGCAGTCAAGGAGCTCGGCGCACTGCTCATATGTTCGTCTTCCCAAGTAAGTGTGCCATCTCCTTCGTTCTCAATTATCATGTGTGCAATATTATGAAAGCATACATGATGTCGGCGAGCACGTATTTGTACCACATACGCCCCAAATTTTTCACGATAGTGAACCGTAGTTAGAGAACGTCGAATGATCGTTCCACGTCCTTTCACACCGACTCCTATTTTTGTGCGGAACGAGCTCTTTAGGGCTCAGTTGGACATGAGAAGGGCTTGACGAACATCGACCATTTGGGATAAATGCCATCAGCAGGATAAACAAAATAAAAAAGGAAAAAAGTCGTTGAATGGCTAATTTTTGAAAAATTATACTGTCGAATTCAGCCAAATTAAAAAAAAATCGTCGATTTTCAATATATATATATATGTATGTATATTAAATCTCGAGCACGTGCGTGTGGCGCGAGCAGCCCAGAACTACACGCCCTAGCATGCCATTTCGCCAAAACGGCAAGCTGCAACGCAATCCTTGCGTGTTACATCCTGCGAAACGTGCCCAAAAGGTTGTATTGTTGATGCTCTAACTCCCTATTGGCTGTAGCAATAAAACGAAAGAACTAAAAGAAGAAACAAAATTAGTCTCTCGTTTTCAGTTTATGTATATATAAAAAACAAGATAACATTATGTATGTCATATTAGCAAGGTGACACAAAACGAATCATCAATCAAACAAACAAGTCGACATCTAAACAATATGTAGAAAAATAAAAAGGATCTAAGCTTCAGCCTTCATATATCCAAGAAATGAGCAGGATCTGACTGGAAGTTTCGGATAGACTTGAAATATCCTCAGCATGGACGGAGGGACATATCGCCCAGGCAATTTTGAAAAAATGCAGCGATATTTCATTATTTCACATTATTTATAAATTAAAAAAATAATTAATATAGAAAAATAAGTTGAATAACTAATCATCTTCTCATACTTTACACAACACAAACGCAGTGTAACATCCCCCTCTCTCATACACACAAGCCGCCACTCTTCTCTTCATTCACACAATAGCAAAACCGCATCCATGTGCTCTGATTCGTCATCACCACCGCAGTCAGCGAGTCTCCCCAACAACACCGCCGCCCATCGCAGTGCCCTCTTTGAACACTGTCTGCATCGCCATGCCCTAGCCAACCACACTACCCTCCCCTGATCGTCGTGCCTAGGCCCCTGGCCCTGGCCAAATGAACTGCACCACCTTTGATGAATTTTGCAGGTAAAATACAAAAATTTTGGTTTGTGTAGATCCAATACATGTGTAGGAATTTTGGGCGAATTTATTTTTGTTAGTGTTTAATCACATGGACTAGTTCATTTTTTTAGTTGATTAAAATATGCAACGGATTACTTTGTGGTTACACATTGAATAATTATTGTTATTTTGACTTCAAATATTGCATTAAGTATATTATTTGAAGTGGTTGTTAAAATAGATAAAGATTGTTTAACTAATTGAACCATGTTTCTTTCTTATTTTCTCCTGAATTTGCTATTGAGATCAATTTGTAGAGCATGCTGATTACATTAGTGGCAAGAATCCCAAAAACTTGAGCTATATAGTTAGTTCTGGTGACATGTAAAAAATAAATTTGCTGGAGCATATTACCATAAAGATGAACCCGAATTTCTCAATTTGGTGATTTAATTTGGCACGCATAAAATGAAGAGAGAATGAGAGAACGACGTGATTGTGATCTCAGACTCAACACACCCTACGGAGCATCCTCCCACGCACCTTTGCCTATCACCGGACTTCGGTTGCAAGGAGGTAACGTCCCCAGAAGTAGAGAAACTAATTAAGTTACGTCGCAAGCTTTTCATCGATAAGAACATCGAAATGGACGTGCAATCTACGAAAGAAAAGGGAAAGTACTGCTTCACACCCGTTCCGGATGGCCAGCTTTCACAACGTATGGAAAAACACACACCTTTAAACACATATGTGCCCAAAGACAAAGATCACAAGTCTTCACGTGCGAGTTCGTGTGGCTCATCCAGTCCGAGCAAATGATGGCATAATAAGTTTACAAGATAGAGCGTCCACTTCCCACCAGGAGGTCTTCTTGTAATCAAGGACTATATGGGATATGTTGTGTTATGCATTAAAGTAAGTCATTAGTTTGCAGGTGTATTTGTGTAGTTTCAATTCAATTAGGCTTTTCATCTTGTACTTTCAATTCTATTTGCTATAGTAATGAGTTTGTAACTGAAGTAGTTGGACTTGCCATGGCATGTTTTTTGTCATATCATGAACAAGCCAATGAAGTATAATTGCTTAAATGTTGGCCAAAGCATACGTCAAGGTACTATATACATTTGCACAAAAGCACATTCATTGCACAACTAAAGAAGACATATAAACAACAAAGGTTTGGAGTTTACAATATAACAAGATCTCTAGCAATGCCATATCATGAACAAGGCAAGCCCCATTGCGAGTTCCACAAACAAAAAAACAAAACAAAAAACAATGGCATAATACATAGTCTGCCAAAACAAGTTCCATAACGGGTTCAAAATAAAAAGGAAGTCCATAGATTAAACACAAAAGCATAAACAATGTTAACACACAGAGGTCAGCGTCTTTTGATGCTTCGAGCTTAGAATGTGCACCACGTAGACTGGGCGTGCATTGTCGGGCAGACTCGTGAACAAGTCCAGACGTTCTGACTATTTCACCAAAATCTCACATATGTCGAACTTCTCCTCAAAACTCAGTCCTGGTATTTTTCCAAGCATTTCAATCACATTCTTTCTGGCTCTACTTAATTCAACTTCATAGCCTAAACGATCTGATTAACTCTGTAACTGAGATTTGTTATCCTCGTGAGTCCTACTTAGCAACTCACACATCCGATTGACCCCATCATTCTCATTTTCTATTTCTAGCCTTGCGTCGGTGACTCTCAGCATTCCTCGTTCCTTGACAGACGCTATCCTCACCACCATCTACAGGTTGGGAGTCAACTGCTACTTCGTTCCCCAAAAGATCTTCTAGGTTCACGTTCATGTTTGTTTCTGAAACATAGTGTAGCATAAACCATTCACTGCGTCCATCACATCCTCCGCATTGGACTTGTTTGCTCTATCTTACAAAATGTAAGAAAATAACACCTAAAGTCATGTATCACAATTCCAACCTTGATGATTTGCTCCCATTGTTCTGCATCACATTCCACCGTATGGTCACCACGAAGATTGAATCCAATGCCACTTTTTTGTAGGATGTCACGTAGCGAGTAATAGGTTTTCTTCCACATTCAATCTTTGAGATGATATTGGGATTCACTTTCAAATCTGTGGTTGGGAACTCTTTGCAAATAGCATCTTCCACCTTACTCAAGTACCCTGGTCGAAACCTGTCATTGGATTTCCAAACTTGTGTAACGAGCTCCCGTAGAGTTGTCACCTGAATTTTCTCTTCCCTCTCCTCTTCCTCTCGGATTTTCCGGACCTCGTATACCCAACTCACTGCTACCTGTTTTTTAAGATCGTATCAAGTTTAATGAGTTTCATAGCCTTCTAATCAACACCAAATACGTCATACACCTCACAGTTGCATCAACTTCCTGAAAGCAACACTATGAATTAAAGAATGAATGAGTTCGACATGAATACCCTCTGTACGAGGGCTCATATCCACGTTGCACAGCTTGTCCTTGTACTAATCCATATCGCGAGCTAACATTCAAAAAATACCATCTTAAGGATCAACAAGAAGCAAAAATCAAACATACATTATTGTTGATTGGTAATACACAGATAATGATTTTAAAATTGCACGCTTTAGGTCGCATATTTCTTATTACACAAACAAAGACAACAAGTCACCGCAAAATAATGCTTATTCAAAGACTTCATCATAAGATGTTCGATAGAATATGGCATACATTATAGAGTTCTCTAACCCGAAGTCGTTGTTTGTTTGTTCACTAGGGTTTCAGTTATGCACAATTACTACAAAGGCGACCATTAAATTATCACATCGACAACTTGGGGATCTTACAGCTTACTTACCGACTAAGAGATCGCAAAGACAAAAACAACACTCGTGATAATCACCCATCTATTTTATTAACGTAAATTCAAATTAAACGGACTTACCTTGCAATCTCCGGTGTATATATTGTGTATTTTTATTCGCGAGTTCATCCAATGTTTCCTTCTACTTCGATTTGGCGGTGACAAACATTGGGAGAACCCTTCCGAAGCTCGACAATGGCGGAAGGTTTAGAAACACGCAGGTATGGTGGAGAAATTACAATGTCTTCCCATTGCGGAGTGAGCTAAGAGATTCGACATTAGTAAAGGGGCAAACATGTCATTTCACAAAATTTAACATCATAACAACACATGCTACCAAACACACATTTAGTTATAAACTTATAACACATTTTTATGAAAGCAACCAAATACCTCATCTAAGACTACTAAACAAGACAAAATGTGTTACTCAACTACATTCCAACTTAACACCCTTTATCCAATTTGGTCTACCAAAAGGGACCTTAATGTTTTAGTTGATAAAAGTTATTGTTCTTGCGAATAATAGGTTATTGTTCTTGTGAATAAAAATTATTGTTTAAATTAATAAAAGTTGATGTTTTTCTTAATAAAAGTTATTGTTCTTGAGAATAAAAGTCATTGTTTTTGTGAATAAAAGTTATAAATTTTTTGAATAAAAGTTATTTTTCTTGTGAATAAAAGTGATTTTTATAATAAATAAAAGTTATTATTCTTTTGAATAAAAATTATTGTTCAATAAATAAAAGTTATTGTTCTAATGAATATAACTTATTGTTATTATGAGTAAAAGTTATTATTTTTGCAAATAAAAGTTATAATGACAATTATCACTTTTTTATGTTCTTTGTTTAAAGTCTAATGTGCCATTAAGAAAAAATATATTATTTTCTAAAAGTTTAGTTTATAATTAATTAATTTCTCATTCCAAATATAAAAAAATTAAAGTCAATTTGATTTTATGTACAAAAATTATTTTGAATTTAACCGAAGTCTCATTAAAATAAAATGTATAAAAGTATTATTTGATCTAAAAAAATTCTTATTATATTTTTATAAAAATGTGCTATTTATATGTAACTAAATTATCATTTACTAATAAAAGTCTTGTTTATATGTAAGTATAATCTAATTTATAAATTTAAGAAGAAAAAAATTAAAATTTTATTTGCTATTAAAAAGTTTTTTTTAGTTTTATGATATGTATTATAAAATTATATTTATAAATAGTAAAAAAAAATCTTATTTGGTTTTAATAAAAAGTATTGTGGATATATACTTCTTAATTTTAGAAGAATTGTATTTATAAATAGTAAAAAAAAATCTTATTTGGTTAAACAAAAAGTATTGGGATAAATTGTGGGAAAAAATAGAAGACAAAAGGCTAGGTAAAAAAACTAGGCAAAATCACCTTACACAAGAATCGAATTTGTAACTTGATGTTTCTATACATAAGGCTTTACCATTGCAACACAACATTATTATGTATTTATGTCAACACGCCTTAATTATATTGTAAACGTTTGGCCGTGAATAATACATTTAAAAAAAAAAACTTGGGTCGGGTCAAACCGGGTCAATTATGAGTTTGACCCGCGCTCCCTAAGTGCACGCGCATAGGAACCTGACTCAATATGTAAACAGACAAATCTCAAAGTTCTCTCTTCCACACCCAAGTCCAAGCATAAATAGCTTGTTCTTTTGGCATAAAATATGACCAATAATTTCACTTTATTTATAAAATTATCATTTAAAGAAATCAATTTGCAATTGATTGCAAATTGAAAACTCTTTTTTTAATTATTTTATTGATATTGGTAAAAAAATTACCAATTTTGCATTTGAGTACATAATATTTGTTTTTTCTTTTGCACATAAGAAAAATTGTTCGTTTTTCAATTAAACGGGTTAATGAGTGTTTATATGACTATCTATCAATACATAGATTTATTAGCCCATTTTGATAAGAGGGAGTTTATCCATATTACCACGTAATGTAAGAGGATATATTTAGGGCATTGGTAATGGCGCGAGCAACCCTTTTTTCGTGTGATGCCCGCCATTGCAGGCCGGCGAGTCGTTGGCTTGAGCCGCTTGTGCAGTCCATCGCCCTTAGCTGCCGCCACGCTCCCGTAAGGCGCAGTCGTGCCTCTCGGTCGATAAGAGTGCTAGTGCGCTGCACGTGCAGGGAACGCGGTTGCGATAAAATTCTATCATTTTTTATTTTTTTATTTAAATTAATAAAAATGTAAAAAAAAAAATTAGAAGCCGTTGGACAACTATTTTTATTAAGAATATATATATTTTTTAATTTGATAGTCGTTGAACGGTTAGTTTTTTTTTTTTTTTTCTCTTTCCTATTCCTATAAATACCACTTCTTCTTATCATTTTTAACATACCACATATTTTATCTTCTCCAAATCTTCTCTAACTTCTCTCTAAATTTTTAAGAAAAATTGTTCGTTCTCTATATAATATGGATCCTCACGGCGACAACAATGTTCACGAAGATCAATATTCGGTGGACAACCTTCTCCAAATCACTCGCAATGCGGGTTTGCTTGCCATTCGTATATTTGAGGAAATAGAGGATGCCAATCCACCACGCTGGAGGACGTACGTGCGCTGAGAAAGAGAAGAGGTTAACGCACGTCTTCTCGCGGATTATTTCTTAGAAAATCCGCAATGGGGTCTGAGCGTATTCTGTGACAGTTCTGTATGTATAGGTTTTTGTTCGTACGCATAGCAAATACGTTGACGGCTTGTGAAGAATTGTTCAGACAACTGCCAGACAGCTGCTAAACAGCATCGAACGTCAAGGATTGTCCACGCTTCTAAAATGCACTTCGGTCATCCGAGAACTCGCGACTGGCGGATGCCCAGATCAATTCGACAAATACTTACACTTCGCCAAATCAACGGGCCATAGATGTTTGATCAACTTCTGCAGAGCGGTATAGACTGCATTCGGCAGAATATTTGAGGTCACCGACTGCCCAAAATTGCCAACAACTGTTGTGTATGCACGATGCATGTCATGGCTTCCCCGACATGCTTGGTAGCATCGACTGCATTCATTGGGAGTGGAAGAATTTCCCGATAACATGGAGGGGCGCAATACACAAGCAGCCACAAAGGTAGCCATCCTACTATTGTGCTTGAAGCAGTGGCTGACCATGGCTGTGGATATGACATTCTTTCTTTGGTGTCGCCGGTTCCAATAACTGCATCAACGTCCTCAACCACTCCGACATATTCAGTGACGTGTTGAATGGAAGGGTGTCAGCGATATAATTTGCCGCCATTGGTCATCGGTACGACATGTGGTATTTTCTGGCCAACGGCATCTACTCGAGATGGCCAACCTTCGCCAAGGCTCTCTTGTCCCACTGGGCCAAAAGGAGTTCGTTTCACCCAAAAACAAGAGGTTGTGCAAAAAGACGTTGTTGGCGTGCTCCAAGCATGGTTCGCTATCGTCAAATATCCCGATTATGCTTGGTTTAAAGACGTGCTAGCCGACATCATGTACACGTGCATTATTTTACACATGGTAATCGCGGACGAAGGCGATGAAGCGCTTAATTAGGAGGACGAGTGAATTAGGTTTTTAAATTACAAAAATAAAATTTATATAGATTTAAAAAATAAGAGATAGATAATACAAGAGAAATTATAAACTCAACCTCTGTTACATGTGGTAAAATGTTAAAGAAAAACTTACTATAAAACCCATGAATAAATAGTGTAAAAAAAATGATGGCTCAACCTCTATTACTGATACCCTCATGTTTACCAATTAGTATGAACCACAAAGAAAATTCATGAGCCTTGCACGTTCAATTTTAAATATGAGTAAAACATTTAAAACAGTAGAAACCCATCTTTTGTTACAATGTACTTTATAATACACAAGAATTCTTCTTTTAGCAAACACTATATTACACTCATTTCATTGATATCAAATACAAAATCATTTCAAAATAATATTCATACACCTTATGCAAGCTGACAAAAACACGATTACATAATATAATAAATACTTCTTCAATCCACACAAACATACAATATTTGTCATATTGAGTGTCAACCAAAAAATATATATAGCTTGTTTTTAGATATGACTGTACTCTACTCTATATTTGAGTTTTGCAAACACTTCTTTTCCCAAAACAAAAACACAATTTCTCTATAAAACCCATTTATAGCATTCATTCACTAAAAACGCATCCACCAATTTCTATTAACTATTTCTTAAAATCTATATCCATCAAATCTTGCGTACTATTTGTAGGCAAAGGAAGTAAAAAAACTTCACACTCCGTCGCTTACGCATACACATCATCAAAACCGATGCTTCCAACAAATTTCTGAACCTACATGCTGCATAAATTTATATATTATCCACTTTCCCAAAACAATGACGTGTCAAACCTGAAGTTTCGTCTCTCCAAAACCACGATATACCGATATATAAATACAAAATAGTCAAAAGAAAATCCAGTTAACAGTTAACACTATTAGGTCAAAAGTTGCGTCTACACCTAACTTTAGCATAAATATTGCCTCTCTTATATATATGGACAGAAATATAGAGATCAATAAAGAAGAGATCCATATGTAAAATGCTCAAAAATGTCTTTGAAGTTAACATACAAGATACATATTTCAGTTGAGATTTTCAAATCAAATTCAGTATTAGGCCAAAAATGGAACCATACGACTACAAAATTATAAATAAATATATTTTAAGATTCAATAGGGAGACGAGAACCACCAGCAAGCAGTCGACAAGTTCCAAGACATTTCTAACTTAAATCACTCTCCAAAGAAAACTAAAAAGAAATATTTTTTCATCTAAAAGAAGAGAAAATTGGAGGGGAAATAGAAAGCTGATCGTAAATACACGAAACACGCACGAAACATTCCCACACAAAACGGAGCTCCAGAGTACATCATGTAGCTCGGATTATCAACTACTGTTGCTTGCACTCTGGAGGCCTCTCGCCTTGCTGACCCTCGCCAACAGGTGCCCTTCCACTCTTCTACACATCAGATCAGTAAAATAGTCAGCTTGCCAGCAGAAAAAATATAATTAAGCAGATTGAATTATTTGGGAGTGGAAATCACACCTTGCGTGTAGCTGACGACTGTAAATAACGAACAAGAAAAAGACAACAGGTTAGTCCACAGAAAGGCTATGCTATGCCAAAAGATTAAGTAAAATTATAATGTGTAAGAATATATGAATCATTTGACCTTTTTCCTGGTCTTGGTTTCTTCTTCCTCATCCTCGTCATCGTCGTCATCCTCATCTTCTTCATCATCCTCATCCTCGTCTTCCTCATCATCCTCATCAATATCCTCTTCATCATCATCATCATCCCCATACTCATCCTGTGCAGCCTCTCCCGTGAACCATGATACCGCATGAGGAATAATTTTATCGCGGATAGTCGACCTACAATAGAAGAATTTTAGTTTCTAGACACAAATTAAGTTTCTAGATGAAAACCAAAAGAATCTAATCTTGTGGTTATCATTAGGCTCTAACAAACCTAATCTTAAAAATTACTTTTATGCAAAAGTTTTTAAATCCTGATGCTGCCAGATAAAATTAAGGAGATACCATAGTAAACTGCCTTTGGGTAAGAAAAATGTAAACTTAAATCTTCAAAACTTAGGAAGAAACCACATGATAAGTCACCATAAGAATTCATTAATTGGGCAAAATAGGTTTCACCAATTATCATAACTAAGAAATTCAACTAACTCACCCAATGTCATAATCCTGCTCCATCAGATTTTGCAGCTCTTCAGCCTGACCAAAACATATTTATAAGATTTTGCAGAATAGAACGGCACAAAATAGCAATTTCAATAGGAGGAAACTGCACTCTTACAGCATCTTCATCAATATCGTCATCCTCATCAGGAACCTGAGGCGGACTGAAGAAGTTAAAGAAACTTTCACATTGCTCAGTTTTAGTGATTGGCTTGGCATTTTTGGATCCTTTCTTCGGTTTCTTCTTAAGAATCTTTTGTGTCAAACATTTTCCTGGAAGCCACTCAATCTCCGTCCTATAAATAATGCATCATCATGTAAACTGAAACAAGAGTTTGGAACCACTTTTTTAACACAGAAGATATTTGGAGCGTGAATAAAGGTTTACCCAATTGCTTTCTCCAAGATAGGTTCATCTTCATCAATCATGTGGTAAGTTTTTGTCAAAATGGCATTCTTGAAGAATGGATTAGTGTCAAAATAGAACTCAAGCTTGAAGCCTTTTGGATTGTCTACTCTAGACCATTT
>JAYDZE010554007.1:0-13248 GCA_034509125.1 Monilaria moniliformis | reverse complement strand
ATAGTTGAAGTGAATGTACAAAAGGAGTATCCGAAATATGAACCATTCGCCTTGGCCAAACAAGCATCTCAAGTTTATTTCGTGCCATATCCGAGCAAGAAAAAAGACAAGGTTAATTGGCGAGCAGTGTTCAAGGTTCGAGCAAAAAAATTCGATGCCACTTACAGCACCATAACAGAGGCCACTGAAGCTACAGCTTTTCAAGAAGATGAAATTGAAATTCACGAAATTGTAGATGATGTGCAGCTCACTGATCGACCACGTCGTGACCCTAGTGGTGCAATGATTCCTATTTTTAGAGAAGTGGCGGATGAAGATGATTTTGAAAATGAAGATGGTACTCCTGATAGCGAGGAAGAGGAAGAATTAATATCTGATGATGAAACTGACGAAGAAGAAGATGATTAGCTAATTAGATTTTTCATATTAATTCTAAAATTTACTCTTCCATGTTGTAATTTTATTTAATTACTTTAAATTTTTGAATTTTGCAATTTTAAATAATGATTTTTAAAAAGTTTGTGCGTAATCGGCAGAAAAGTTCGCGAATAATTCAAAAAGTTATGTGAACTACCTAAAATTAATTAATCTATAAAAATTATGTTAATTTCCGAGCACCTATGTGCTCGGTATACTATTATTGGTGTTTACCGAGCAAGTGTGGTACTCGGTAAAATAAATAACGGATAATGTTCCGAGCACTATTGTGCTCGGTAAAAGTCAATGGTTTTTACAAAAACTGACCTAGCTAGCAGTCGCGCACGCAGCCACTCTCTCTCACCATTCGCGCAAACCGCCACTCTCTCCCCCCTGCTCGCGCACACAGCCACGACGGCCGTCCGACTTCGCGCCTCCCACCCATCGGAGCGCCAGCGCGGCCCCAGCCACCTGTTTCCCCCAGCCCATTCGCGCCAGCCAACGCGCCCGGAACCAGTTAACCCCAGCCCACCCGGCGCCGCCGCGCACCTAGCCCACCCCGCAGCCCATCCGCCGCCGCCGCAAACCACCCGTGCACCGTCGCCGTCGCAATCCCCGCAACCCGCCGCCGCCGTCGCCCAGAAATTCATCACAGTTAGTATATTTACAGTTTTCAATTTTAGGAATTTAGGGTTCGTTTTTTTTTTTTAATTTTCATATTGAAATCTGGAATGTTATTGAAGATTGATTTGTGTTTGTTGGTGGAATTGAATTTGTTGTACCCAAATTTCAATTTTGATTTTGTACTTGCCGTAGGTTTCGATTTTTGATTTTTGAATTTGTTGTACCCAAATTGAATTTGTTGAACCCGAACTGTTTGGAATGAAATCGCATTTGAAATGAAATCGCATTGGAATGAAATCGATTTTTGAATGAAATCGCATTGGAATGAAATCGATTTTTGATTTTTTGAATGGAATCTGTTTGGAACTTGATTAGTGTTTGGAACTTGATTAGCTGCATTTAAACTAATTAGCTGCATTCAAACTTGACTCTGCAGCCGTGATCGAATAAGTACCTCCCGCAGTGCATGATATGCATCCTCATATAACTTGAGAGCTTCGATCCAGTCTCTTCTAAATTCTGCATATATAGCAACCTAGCAGTTGATAAGGTTTAGATTGCATAAGAAAGAGGAACAGAAAATTCATTAGTAAATATTGATATAAAAGACAAGGACACTAGCAGAAAGACTCTATTCAATATGTTTACATTGACTAAAGCATGGATATTGAAGAAAGTACTACAAACCAACATGTCTCAAGGAAATAATGGTGGATATTCCCAATATTTTAATTCATACACTTCAAATGTAAAGATATCAGGAGAATCCTGTATAGCTCTTGAAACGGATTCAAAAAGCACCACAATACCTTGAAACAGTACCGAACATTTAGCTCCATTGGGGTGTAATTTTTCTTTTCGAGACGTGATCTTACTCTTCGACCTTCGTCCCTATAATATGTGTTTGCGAGTTCTCCAAATGCAGTCCACAGCCTGAAAAGATGTAGCTAATTAGGCTTCACAAATCTGAGATATTTGCAGAGAGAACCAGAATTTGGTTCGAGCACATACAATTCCCTAGGTTTTGCATTCCGGAGATTTCAGAGAGAAGATAAAATTATTATGAAAGATTATGGTTGTCAAACCAAAGACTTTGATAGGGGCGCAATTAAAGGGGCCTGCCTGCTAAGACATTGTTGAAGCTCCTCTTCGTGATCTGGTACAAAAATGATAAGATTTTTTGAATCTACTTCTGCGTGTTTTCTCAAGGCAAGTATACGCTCTTCACTTGTGTAATCTGCAACAAAATTTACAGATCATGAGTTAAATTGCCAATATTGCCACTTCTAATACAAATAAGACCAGGAGACAGATATAATAAAACAAATCCCTCCAAAGAAAAGAAAAGGAGAAAGCTGAGGAGACCAAAGCATCTAATACTGACGCATTTTTTCTCAAGCTCATTCAAACAGATACACGCAGTGCAGAAGAGCAGTGAATGCAAGAAGTTATAGGAATCAGTGCATAGTATAATTGATTCGCAGATGCTGTTCATTCACACATTATTCAGGAGATAAAATCCAAATTATCTGATTTGATACAGAAGACCAAAGAAAGATCTATAGCATGACTCTTCTTTTTCTTCTCCATTCTATATACTCTCCCTTTACTATGTTTCATTTTTCCCATTTGAGAAGTTTGAAAATCCTCAGTAACTCCAACCCCATCGCAAAGCTACAATTCCAGAAAATAGCTTACTGATTCTATGTATCCCAAATACAACTTGAGACTACAACAACAAGTACCAGGATCCTTCATTCTTTCTGCGGCAGGCACAAACATATTCCGACGAACTAGGCACAAAAATATCCAACATAAAAGGTGATCGAGCTCATAAATCGAATATAAGCATACAGACAGTTCATAAAATCAAGAGCCCCACATTGAAGCACACATCGGAAAACTCGCTGACCTTTATCCTCCCACTTAGTGACAACCAGAACCACCAATTTGATGTTCCTCCCACGAATGGACGCCCTGCGAGCGAAGCAGCGGGTTCTCACACAACAATTGGGCTCCAATTACAGAAGATAAGATAGAAAATAGAGGGGATGTACTTGAGGTTCTCGAGGTCGGTGCAGAGTTGGAGCCACTGAGCGGGATCGCCGGAGACATCGCGCGAGCAAAAACAAGCAGCGACGACGGCGGGAATCCTAGTGCGGTGCTTGGAGAGCCAATCTCGCTTTATAATGCCGGCCAGGGGCTCCGAAGTCTCTCTAGGAGGCTTCTTGGGAGGGATCACAGAGATCTTAGAGAAATGGGGCAATGCAATGGCGTTGATTGGGGGCTGCTGAGAGTGGAGGTGCGCCGTAATAAGGGGATGGACCTCGGGGCAGCCGACGAGACACGTGAGAGCTACCGGCGGCGTACGCAGCTCCTCCGGGTATTCCTCCATATATGAGTCTACTTGCGATAGGACTGAATCAGAGCATATCGCCAGTCGCATCCGGACCCCCAAATTCTCGACTCTATATTTGTTTACTAACCATACTATTCAATTAAAATATAATGTCGAATAAATCATGAAATTTAGTTAAATTTTGGTCAATTCCATATATTTAAAATTTGGAATTATAAATCACTAATTTCGAAAAATTTACAATTATAGTGTCCATTTTAATTAGGGCAAAATCGAAGTTGAGGTGTCAACCAAAAATATCTGCGTGGACAAAACGGTCCGAGAACAAAACAAAGTTGTTTGGTAACGCTCAAAACGACACAGTTTCGTTAAGGGCAAATTGCCAAATAAATCACGCAAATTTGGTCTTATGGTTTGTCCCGTACTATTCAAAAACATAACTATAAATCACTAAGTTTGAAAAATTCGCAATTGTCCCACGACGAAATTTCCCGGTGGCATACGTGTAATAATTCAATGACATGGCACATATTTATACTAATTTAGATTATGTGGTATTTATACTAATTTAGATTATGTGGCCCACAAGAGGTACAAACTAATACTAAACGACATCATTTTGGTTTTTAAAACTTTAAAATAAAAAAAATTAAAGAATATCTCTCTCCTGAGTCCTCTCTATGTCTTAATCCCAAATATTTTGCAAGTATGCATTTGCAATTTCAAGTGACGTTATTATTGGAATTAATTGATGATGAATCTTTGTGCCGAATTTTATCGTTTTAATCAATTTTTCATTCAATGCCTCTATGAGCCTTTTATCTTTTGAACTTGATTGTAGACATGGTGTGGCATTGTTGTTTGTGTTATGCATTTTGTTTATTTGTGTTGAGCCTTTTGAACTTTTAATTTGGATGGATTCTATTTATATTTGCCTATTTCTAATTAATGCAAATGATAATTTACTTAATAATGCTTTATATAAATCTTGTATATAATTTTTTGATTTATTAGATTATTTGAAGTAGATGAATTTCTAATTTAAATAAATTCAGAAACAAACAACTAAACGAGGCCTAATTGATTTCAACCATTATTGAATTCATTTCGACAAGATAATTTTTGTTTATTTCATCGATTATTTTATTTTACACGTATAACATACATAAAAATGGTTTTGCAATTAGATTATTCTTTATTAATAGTAAACGTTCAATAGAAAGCGATTAGCCCTCCCAGTTAAATAAGCAGAAAAAGGGAGCAAGTGCAATTTCTTGACTTAGCTATTAAACATAGGGCATTTATAAAGATCAAGAAGCTACAAAGACTATTGAACACCTTTTAAAAAACATCGGATCTTACACCACAAAATAGTAAACAACACAGAAAAAAAAACAGAGAAATAAAAATTAAAAACTGACAAGACGAAAAGCCACAATAACCTCCTTAAGAAAAGAAAAAATAAGAAAAATAATAAAACCCAGCCTAAAACCCAGACCCATCAAGGGCAAGAAATATAGAGCGGCTTGTTTGCTGAATAACTCTTCCTGTGCTTGCACTCAGGAGTCCACAGAGTTTGCGGCAGGGCAGCCCCATGCTTTTGCTACTGTATTCCCTCTTACCCAAACTAGCACCCATTCACCACCCCGTTAGCCACCACTTTCTTCTCTGGAATATCACCAGACTTCAGAAGAGTGATGTTTTCTGTGACATTGCTATTCCCCTTCGCCACAACAGCTGATGCAGTTTCTTTATCTACTTCCGGTTCAACATCAGCAGCATTTACACATTCCTTGCATAGCTTGTTCTTCTCTTCAGTTGGTTTGCCTTCCCAAACTTGAGTCTGAAAGACAGCAGCAAAATTATTGTTATTCATCTCCCACAAATGTGAATAGGGAGGCTATAATCCAGAAATGACAAATACCAAACTCACCTGCTTGTGGAAATGCTGTTGCTTGGCTTTCTTCTCCAGGATTTTTTTCTGTCTATCCTCGTAGAAATCAAAATCATCCAAGATGCATTGCTTACTTATGTGATCCTTAAAGATTTTGAGCACCTGAAGACCCTGCTCAAGTTTAACCTGTAACAAGAATATTAGCATCATATTCCTATTGCAGTGTATTTAACAAACCGCTTAATAATTGTAGTAGCACGACCCATAGAATGAATCAAAAGCGTAATGTGGATATACCTCCTGGGTGTCCCTGCTATTGGTCACAGGTTTGTTCTCATTATTCTCGAGGGTAATATGCTTCAACAAACTGTTTGGTACATCCTTCACAAAGTGCCACTTAACGGGAAAACAACCGATCCATTTGTCTTGCTGCCAGTAATCCACATTCCTATTGAAATCGACAGGACCAACCATCTCAGCAACACCAACAAATTGACCACTGGTATTAACCTAAGCATCAAAGAGCATGTAAAAATAAATAAACAGAACAAAAGAACAAAGCATAACATCATAAATTCAAATAATGCTTACTGAGAAGAAAAGGAAAATAGGGCAGCTTCCAGGTTTTTGTTGAGCACTCTGGTAAGCTGCATCCAGCTTTTTATTACCATTTGGTGTGCTAGCCCAAATATTGTACTTGATGCTCTTGTGGACATCATCCTCGCTGTACGATTTGATAATAAAAAATTTGGCATCAGGATAGGTTTCAGGAAAGTCTGATCTGTTGTATTGTTCCCGATCAGGAACCACACTTGACTTCTCATTATAAGCTGTTTCAGCCAACGGAATATTTTGACCTTTGACAGCCAAAGCTACTGGAGCAAATCCCTTCGCGTTCTTAGTGCTCTTGGTTCTTGGTCCCCGGTTCAATTCATTGAGACCATCCATGTTCTCATTGCCGTAACTGTAATATCCATTTCCCCTTCCCCTGGGCTTGTACTTGCTATCAACAGCCATCCAGCCACGTCCACCCAATCGTGTGTCATAAGCATTAGACCCATAGCCCACCCCAGATCGGTATGCATTCCCATATTGGCCATATAACTTGTTTGGATACATTTGGTTAACGTATCCATTAGCATTATTCATGGTGGACATCGGCCTTGGGTGGTTCAAACCCTAAGAATTGAACATATCAAACCCCAGTTAGACAAACAGATCAAGGCATGGAAAAAGTGCAATGGAGTTCAATTTGAACTTTCACAAGAAAAGGATATTTTTCTATACAAAGTGTAAATTGATTAAAGCATGAAAGAACAAATATTCTCTACAAAACTTAGCCCAAGATCTCTAACACACATATGCACACTTAATGTAGGTAAATTATCAAATCAAGAGAGACCGAAAACACTTCATGTGCACTAACCAAACATAACAAAGAAAAAAAGGCATACCATGAGGTGAGGCCGGTAATTCTGATTTCTAGAAGAAGGAACACTATTTCCATTCACAACAGCAGAAGTCATTGATGAACTAGTTATCGGCCTTTGTTGTGCATCTGAAAAATACGGACTCTCTAACCATGGAATGGGTGAATGTAAACCATCAAAACCATATCTTGGATCTTGATAACCGGAGGCTGGAATTCCCCCAGGCAAAGCACCTCTTCCATAGGAGCCATTTGCATTGTAAGAAGAGTTTTGGTATGTTGGTCTTGCCATCACTGGACCACCATTTCCCTTTGTAGTCCCACTATTCGCAATGCCATTAGATTTTGAATTAGAAGAATCCACAGGCAAAGGCATTTGCTCAGCGGACACAGAGGTGGCTATGTCACCTTTCCCAGGGGCATCAGGGGAGGGGTATGGGCCACTTGTGGGTGGCAATGACTGAAAATAAGGAGTTGGGTACTGATAATGCTGAGGGCCATACAGCTGACCATCATGACCCAATGTTGGAATGGGTGAAGCAGCCGGTGAATATGGCCCATAAGGAGAATAGCCATAACCATACATAAGTGATCCATTGTCCCCATAAGCTCCCTGCAATCCAATAAAGAGTTTTAGAGAAATGCTAAAAATGTTAAATTGTAATCATATAGACTAGTCTCAAACCTAAATCAATCAACTCACGTGAGCACTAAATGTATTTGTGCCCATGATTGGCATTTGGTGAACACAATACTTACCGGAGTTAGCTCCACTCCATCTGGGTTCATGTATCTTGTGTAATCTTCCCATTCATTTGCCTCAAAGCCTAAATAGAAATAGGAAAAGTAAGCTATTGCAATGCACACAGAAGAATTTAAAAAATCATAACGGAAAGGGGTGAATGACATGGACATCCCAAGTCAATCTACAGGGGAATATCACAAATAAATCAAAATTTCCAAGGAACAAACTTATTACCGTAGTAGTAAGCAGTTGACGGATAGTTTGGAACGTAGCACACTTTAGGATCCATAAAATCTGGAATTTGAGGTGTGACAGAGCGGTCCAATTTTATTCCATTAGTCACGTTTCCGGAATTAACTGATGGCTGCAGAGCACAAGAGAATTCAGCATTAAGATACAAATCCGTATTTAAAAATAGATAATGCAAACCAATTAGCGACCTTCTTAGTGGCATCAGGAATTTCGATAGTCGTTGCTTGCGCGTCCAATGACAATTTCTGCAATAAATCTGCAGCCTCTATAACAGAGAGAAGTAAAGGAACACATTTTCACACTAAAAGAATTTAATACAGGAAGACTCAAACGCCGCAATGAACATAAAATATAATATATATATATATATAATCATAGTGTGTGCATAACAACAAATGGGAATCCAACTACTTGAGTCTATCACACACTCCCCAACCCTCCAAAAAAAAACAGAACAAGGAAAATATAACTACAAAAGAAATTACCCTTTATTGTAAGAATCGAGATAATCTATTTATGCCTAAGCATTAAAAGCCAGCTGCCGACCAACGAAAATTTCACAAGATTTCAAGCTACTAAACGCGTAACCCCAATAGGAAATCAATCACCCATACCAAGTAAATCTCCAAGGGAGGTAAAACAGAAATCTGAATTCCTGAAACTTGGACAAATCAGGGGGGCTCAGTAGACGGCAAAATCAACAACGACGGGAAACTCAGATTCAAAAAGCTCAGATCTACAGCAGCTAAAACAGGAGCTTAAACACTAACATCAGTTCATGCGAACAACAAAGCTAATGAAAGCAAACTCCAATAACCGAACAGGACAAAATAATCACCCCGAAAGCTAATGAAATCAAACTCCGATAAAAGAAACAGCAGAAAGGATACGATCTGCGGGTGGCGCAACGGCGGCCATGAGTAAGGGATTGATTATTACGAGTGAGAGTGCGAGAGAACCCTAGGAGGAGAGGGGAGGGAAAGCCGCCACACAAAAAACGAGCGAGCGGTCGAGGCAAAAGGTTTGAGGGTTTGGGTTTTGGGAAGAGAGAGAGAGAGAGGAAAACGAATGTTGAGATGAGTGATTCAAATACCACCACCTCTTCTTTCCATTTAGTCCTTGTACTTTCGTGTATTTGCCAGTTCCCTTGTATTGGATTGGGAGGGCAGGACACGTGGCATGCTGATTATTGGCCAGATCTGCAATCGATGGTGGCTGTGACGTGGATCGAGAAGGATATTTATCGAATTTTCCATTTTCGAACCCAAAAACAAGTCAGTAGACAGGTATTGCTCGTCGCACATTCGGCTTAAATTTATACCATTCAAGTGTCAATTTAGATTTTCAAATTAGACCACAAATACCCACAACTTATACAACACAAATTTCGCCAAACATTAACTATATTCATAATTCAACTAGTTAATTTTTTTAATTCAATTTTTATTGATTTCTAATTTTATATATTTAGTTAAATTGCGATTTTTCTAAAATTAAAATAAATGATTAAAATTTTAAAATTATATAATTAAATATTTGATAATTAGATAATTCAAAATTCAAAATTTACATAATTGAAATAAAATAAAATAAAATAAATTACATAGTTAAAGTAAAAAAAAACTAAGTACTCGCAATAGAAAAATACAAATCAGAAAAATCATAATCGGCATCCAACGGTTTCGACAAATTGATCATATTTTTTTCGTTGGGTCTCGATCATCCTCGACGTGTCTTTGGACAACGCTTTGTAATACATATTCAGCATCGATGCTTCACTCATCGAATCCTTTTTTTTAGGCCACCTCCGAAAATTGGGCTACACCCTCGATTTCGCTGCTCGTCATCGTTGTCGTCGTCGCATTCTCTTTCGTTTCCGCTTTGCCGTTTTTTGACCAATCAGGCGGCTATCACTTGGCCCTGACTCAAGAGTCAACTCGTCTTCGGCGTCGCCGCTAGTCAAGTATTAGCCAGAGGCGGACAATTTCGTTCTCTTCATACCACAATCAACACCACAACAAAATTTGGTGTGGTCCTTCACAATCACCCACACATCCTCGTATTTCAGTTGCTTGGGTTGATCCTTATTAAAGGCTCTGAGCGCCTCTTTTTGAAGATTCTCCGCGCTTGCGCTGCTCGACCATCCTTTTTTCAAGTTGCTGATGTCAGAAACTTGATGCAATGAGATATTAGTAACATTAAAATACACAGTGCATAGTTAAGAGCCAATTGGAGAAAAACCAGTTGTGGAAGGCTGCCTCTGAGATTGTTTGTAGACTGCAGACAGCAATTACGTATTATCTGCATTTCTTCGTTGTGCAAAGAAAGGAGGATGATTAGAGACGTAGCAGAAGCTATCCCCACTCTCATCAGAGAGACTTAATGCAGATTTTGAGCTCTAACCGCAGATCTAAGAATGAATAGCCCCTCGTCTTCCTCTACAATCACGACAGCAGGCAAGTGGATAGAGATCACCCTTCTAGGTAGCCACATCGCGTCTTTTAACCGTAAGGATGAAGAGCTACATCAGAGAATGGCGCAACGACAGTGGCCACTATCCTCTTCATTGTCAGTATCTCCTGTTTCGCTAAGGAAATAATCCGGCATTAGACCCAAAAAAAAAAAAACAGGATGATTGTGGTTTTGCATAATTTAGAAACTGAGGCTACACAATCTAGTATTGTAGCTTGATCTCCATATTTGTAGCCATCCCTAAAATCTCATCATTAAATAAGAGAAGTCCATCATTTAGTTTTATATGCTCAAGCAAGATCAGTTCATTTCTCATAAAAATCATCAGCGACTAATCTTGTAGGTCCAAAAAACCTGCCTTTCTCAATGTATTTCATGGTGAAACTACTAGTGAAGTAGAATCTACCTTGATAAAACTTAGTAGTTGTAGATGAGTAACCACTGAATGAAATAGACAAGTGAGTGGTGTGGAGAAAAACAGAAAAATTAGCCACCTGGATTCGAACTCCTTGATCTCAGCGAGTTGTTTCCCTGTGTTGTCCATCCACTCTACTCTTTTTTTCCCAGCCTCTTCGCCTTGGGGCTTCCGAATGCAGCTCTTGAGCACAGACTCAGCATTTTTATTGCCCTTCACTACCTCTTCTTCAACCCCAGAAGGCGACTTGTCAACAGCAAAAGCCGAATGTACCACATGTGGAGAGCTCTCCAATTTCAGTGGAGCTGAAGTGTAAAGATGAGCAGCAGAGGGTTTGCAGAAGCAGATGAACGGACAGTGAATCTTGCAAAACAAAACCCGCATCAAAGTCCCGTCCTTCATCGACAGCTCATATTAATACAACAACTGAATTACCAATGTGCCGGAAGATGATGATAATGATGCGAGAGAGAGAGAGTCTCTGATCAAGTTGGCAATACTGCACAGTTCTTGCATAAGCATCCCTGTACTTGCGGATAAGATCCAAATTGACAACTCTCTCTCCTTCAAGAAAAGGCCCTTCAAGATGAAGAGATCTTCCAAATTCAGCAAAATCACAAACAAGCAATTATCTGAAACCTTTTCAGTGGCAAATTCTTTTAGACAAATTACCTACGGCAGTAGTTACAATAGAATCAGAAAGAATAGATTCATGTGTCAGGGAAAAGGAGAGAGCAGCAGCGCCAGCGAGAGCGCGAGAGGAAGAGAGAGAGTGAGAGCCGAGAGGCATGGTCAGTAATTGGGGCTGACTGCTGCGAGCCCCGCGTCTGCGCGCCATGAAATTATGAAACATTACTTAAATTAGATAAATTTAGGGCTGGCTGAAGAAATGTAAAATATAAATTATAATTTTAAATTTTATTAATTTTCAATTTCGGTTAGTACGGTTACCCGAACGGTTATCGGTTAGAACCGATAACCGACTTCAGCGACATACCGTAACCGAAACCGAACCGTACCCGACAATATCGGTTATCGGTTAACCGATAACCGAACAACCGATTAATCAGCCCTACTTTTAAGGGCAATGGCAAAGCGATAAACCGATCACTCTATCTGCAATAGGGGCTCGCGAGCCGCTGACGTCGGCTGGCGAGGTAAATGAAAATTTTCAGTAGACAAAATTACAACATCACTTATTCGGTTAGGTACCGATCGAGTAGGGGTGTTACACCTTATGTCCACAAAAAACAGTCCTAATTTTTATTTTTTTAATGTCCATAAAAATAGTCTTATTTCGTCTATAGATACTATCCCACAACATATTACCCTTAGAGATCGTTTGATACGCAGTATGAAATAAGGTATGATAGATTTGATTGGATACCTTTTTATTATGTAACATTTCAATATCAAGTTTTGTGGTGTATTAAAATATA
This sequence comes from Monilaria moniliformis, assembly GCA_034509125.1. Classification (NCBI taxonomy): domain Eukaryota; kingdom Viridiplantae; phylum Streptophyta; class Magnoliopsida; order Caryophyllales; family Aizoaceae; genus Monilaria; species Monilaria moniliformis. Next base: position 1,202 of record JAYDZE010554007.1, on the reverse strand, counting down.
TGTAATAAATAATTCATTGTTTAGTGGGATGTATTAAAATTAAATATATTTCTTTAAAAAATTAAACATACTAAATATTAGTTAAAATTAGAATTTGTATTAATTATACCAACTGAGAAGGTGGTATATAGAATTTCACAAAATCAATATAATTACAGACCTTTGATTTATAAAAGATTGTCTGTTTTGTATCAAACAAGATATTGGAGTGTCATAACTATATTATACACCCTATCATACAAAACACACTCTTAATATATTAACTCATCTACACATCTTATCAGATATAACCCACAATTATGATTTAAGTTAAAATTTTGATTTCCTTTCTCTACTTATAATATTTTTATGTCCCATTTCGTAGCAACAAAAAGATATGGAAAAAAAATCGTGATAGAAATCATGATAAGAATCAAAAAAACCAAAAATCGAACTCGCCAAATTCATCATATATTTAAGAAGCACACTGTAAAATCTAGAATCGAAACCACAAAATCGAGCACAAAATCAACAAATCATCACAGAAATGGAGAATTTAACCAACCAAAATCGGCCAACAATAAAAAATAAAAAATGAACCGAAATTGAAACAAAAAAGTTGAGGGTAGTGACTCATATCTACAACACATCGAACTCGGAGATGGAGTGACCGCCATGGCTGTAAACCCATTTGCATCGAAGGTGCCGTCTGGTTTGCCAGGCTAAGATACAACTTAATCCTATTTTCTTTGCCCACCAAAACCAAGAATGAATCTCACTTTAATAATCACAACCACAGATTGAAAATCAAACCTACCAAAATCGTATCTGAAGTCGGACCATAAAATTGGACACAAATTCGACCTCGCCTACCCACCATCGTGGGAGTGAGGAGGGTAACGAAGGAAGAAGTAGTAAAATCGTGGGTCACTATTTGCCATGGATTGACTATCACACTAGATTGGTGCGATACAAAAGCCAAGTAGAACAGTAAATCTGAGGGCCATGGAGCTATGGACTTCCCCAAACATCAAACAGGACGATAAATATGGATCCTTACTTTGGTGGAACGTCCCTACCAATCGGGTATTAAGAGGCAAAATTCTGTATCTAGGAGGATCTACAAAAAAAGTTCCCAAAACGGGAAATTTTTTTTTTGACTTACAAAAACGGGAAAAACGCATTTCCCTCTCATCCAGTTAAGTAAAATTAGCTTTCCCAAA
>JAYDZE010553996.1:0-13249 GCA_034509125.1 Monilaria moniliformis | reverse complement strand
GGAAGAGTGGGATGAACAGCCACACACCTGATATAATCTGTATGGGCCTCAAACACTTTTACCTTATCCATTGTATTATAATTGTACACACGAATGAACATATCGTCAGCACCAGCGACAACCCACTGCTTTCGTGCAATAAATTTTGCTGATCTAACTGCAAGATGATGTGGTAGGAATTAATATAAACATATTTCTCATCATGTTAAAGATTTTCTAGTATCCAAGGAATTCAAATTTGATTTTAATTGTGTACCTGGTAATTCTGTAACCTCAAAAGATTTAACCATTGTCTGTAGCAGCAGAAATTAAGTTTCAGAACATTAGTTTAGAGTGTGGATAAGAGAGTATATTTGAAAACTAGTTACAGAAGTGTCAAGGAACTTAACATCCCTTTTCAAATAATTCTTCCTGATACATGCACATCTTTGTTATCATATTACAATGTAAGCATGTCGATGTCTATTAGATTAACTGTTCTTAGAGAAATGTAAAGCAGGTTGTAGACAAAATCTACCCCACATGCAAGCACATACACCAGGAAAGTACAGGCCCTGGAGTTAGGTCACATATGACACAACACTGAGTAGCTTTTTTTTTCTTCTGGAGGCACTGGATGAAGATGATTAACAATTTGAAAATTTTAAACAACAGAAATAGAGTTAACCTCATTTGTAGCAGATATTTGTAAAAGTAATTCCTCTAATGGATGAGATGTCAGCAATCTGGTTGGTTGTTTAAACTCTAAAACCTTATATTATCTGAAGTTTACAAAGAAGACCAATCATTGAATCATATCATGATATCAGTTGTGCATTCCCCATACCTGAGTCTGGTAATTCCAAATACAAACAGTTCCTGAATACAAACTTGCCAATATCCTGTAAAAGCACAGAAAACATGAATAATTAAAATTTAGGGGCGGCCAATGTGGAGAACTGAAGAAATAGATCAGTGTACTTCATCCCGTATATAAGCAAGTCAGGCATATAATCTATCCCTGAAACACAAACAGCTCAAACACTATTGCCTGGATACAGCAAACTGACGAGTATAACAATACCTAGAAGCTGATTAACAAAGTAACCAGTGTTTACGTGTTGATCTCTTAAATTTATAACTAGGAAAGATCTGGTGAAGTGTTCAACTGATTCAGTTGTTGTGTCACAACCAAAAATAACAATTCCTCTTTCATAAAACAACCGAACCTTTCAGCAGGAATTATTTCAACGTTGCAAATTAAAATGCAAACGCAACTACTAGAACGCATTAGTTGATTGCGCGGGAACATACCATGGCTCTGTTGGATGTAGATCCACTGATTTTACTCTTTCTGATCGTTGTGCAAGTTTCCTCTGATGAATTAGAAGGAAATATATAGAAAGTCAGCTAAACACTCTTATCCGATGCAGAAAAGGAAAATCACACGCACAATCTCAATTGAACGATTTAGGTACCTTGATTTCTAATCTGAGCGGCTGCACCATATTCCAGAAGAAAAAAAACAACAAAATATGAGTCAGTAAACAACAACATTACTTCAGATCTTTACGAAACAGAAAATAAATCCCAACAAATTGTCAATCTACCGCTCAAATTGAAAGCAATCGACATGTCGAGTCTCATTCCCAGAATTACAAGCAAGATCAATTGGAACACAAGTTAACTAACATCAATTCGAAAAGGATGGTAGATCTAGCAGACAAGCGCTTATTTCGAATGACAATCGAATTCAGATAGAAGCAGAGAAAATCACCATTTTCACAGATTCTGTTTACGATTGGGAAAGCCTGGAGATCGGAGTGTAAGATCTGCGAAGAGTGAGTGAGTCGAGAAACACGCACTTGAATACTGAGATCAAGAGAGAGAAAGTGCGCGTAGTATTATGTAATTAGAGAGAGAAAGTTGAGGCTTTGTTATCACAGCGAGTGTGTAAAAATATTTCATGACAGTGATGAAGGTTTTCCGTTTTTCTATGAAATTCTCTTTTTTCTCTCCGGACACAAAATGAAATTCTTTAATTTTTATTTTCTCACGAGAAATTATATACCTTTTATAGCTGCAACTTTATGGTGCTATAACGCTTTTTATTCTACTTGGAGGAAGTAGTGTCCAAGCCTCAGTACTACATTTCAGTGCTACATTTCAAAATGATTTTTTTTGTTCAAATTTGATTCCATAGTCCGTCTCAATGTCAAATGAATTTTATACATTCTTCCTAATTACATAGGACCAAAGACAACGTCACTAATTTATTAAAAAAAAAAAAAAAAGAACAATGTCACTGATTATGAGACGAAAGAACAAAGAGTCGGTCTCTTGTGCGTGAGAACATCTAAATAGAATTAATAACTCCTAATTTGAATTAATAAATCCTAATTGAGTATGGTACTCATCCGCCCTCACAACGATGAAGTCCTCATAGAAGATTTTATCAATAGTGAATACCACTTGTAGTCAAGTGGAATTCACTCTCTTTATAAGGATCAGAGTTCTGGGTACAAATTACAATTCCTCATTTTTTTGTTAAAATAAAAATAATAATAATAATAATAATAATAATATTGAAAAAAAATACGTTTTACCCATTGTCGCATAATTATATTTATGAGACTAATGCTACATTTCATTCCATGTAATAAGTTTACCTAAGCTCAAGATTGAAAATAATCCACACGTACAATCAAACAAGAACATTTTGAGTATCACTCACAATTATATAATTTATATGAGCCAAGATTGATATATTCATAGAATAAACTGGTCCACTATATCTAAAATTTTCTAAAGATGCAGCCGACATGATTATATCTAGATTGGCTTAAAAATTTGAAAGCTGCTGATTACTGGGAAACAAAGAAATCAAATTAATGATGATTTAGCGCATCAAATTTGATAAAACACTTTACCTGCAATTAATAGATCGGAAGTTCGAGTTACACTGAGTGCATATATAAAGAGGTGTATGTGAATTGTAAGAAGAAAAAAATCCAAATTATGCAAAATAGTTTGTGTTAATCAAACTAAACTCATTAAAGTTCATATTGGAGGGTGTTTGGTTTGGCTAACTCAAAACGGGTCAGTCTATCATTTTCGTTTTCATTTTTCTTCGATATCAAATATATATAACGGAATATTAACATCTTGTAAAGGTTAATAAAAAATTATGTTTCCACATATACAAAATCTAAACAAATTACGTATATAGCGTGCTCGACTCAATTCATTTACCAAATACAAATTATATTTTCCACTTTTTCTGTATTTTGCTTTAGGATTACTGTATGCACTTGATATCACTATTAGGTCATGTTTGATAAGTAAAATTAAGCCAAGATTAGTTTTAAAAAATATTGGTTCAATAGTGTTACTTTGATATTTGATAGCCAAGATTAGATTTTTTCTCAGTCCGTCGGACTTCAGTATACTTATCTCAGCCCGCTCAAATAGTGCCCATTTTCCACTGTTAGCCCACATTTATTATCGGACTATTTTGGTCTGATAGCCTACTGTTTCATTCAGATTGTGCCTTTATCCCTTATCCTTTCTCTTTGTGTCTCATGCGACTCTCTCTCTCTCTCTCTCTCTCTCTATTTGTGCCTACAACTCTTGCTCTCCCTCTGGCCCTACGACTTGTCGGCTCTATCCTTGCAACTCTCTCTCTCTTCTCCTTGAGGCTATGGCGACTGGCGGTAGTGGTGGTGGGCGATTGTAGTGGTAGTCGTCGCACCATTGTCGTCGTCTCTCCCATTCACTCCATGGCCGCCGTCACTTCACTGTCGTCGTCTTTTCCGCTTTAGGGCTAATGGTGTTAGGTTTTGATAATTTCGTTGAAAAAATTTGAAATCTGAGTTTCGAATGGGTTTCGGTTGGGTTTGTTCATTTGATTTTGATTGAATTTCCAAATTTGTTGGAGGCTATGATGATTTCGTTGAGAAAATCTAAGCCATAATTTTGATTTTTTTTTTTTCAATTTTATTTCAATTGGGTTTCAATTTCTTTTCGATTGGGTTTCTCTGTGATTGAGTTTCTGTGTGTTTATGGGTTGGGTTATCTTTTTTTCTCGGTGGCGGGTGGCGACGGATGGCGACAGCGGTGGTGAAGGAGAATGCGACCGAGGGGATGTGGCGATAGAGGGCAATTTTCGATTACAATGAAACCCAATCGACTCGGTTTCTATTCCATCTCACTAATTAAAGGTAGTTAATCATTAATTAATTAATTAGATAGTCCATTCAGATGGGAAGCAGCAGCTCAGATGAAGAGTCAGATTTCAGTGAGTCAGAAATAAATGGGTATAAAGAGAAACCTTACGAGCTACTTAAGGCGGGTATATACAAAGTAAAGGGCCCAAAAGGTTCTCTTAGATGTCCTTTTTGTGTTGGTAAGAAGAAACAAAATTATCAGTATAGTCATCTTCTTCAGCATGCTATTGGAATAGCTAAAGGCGCTGCCAGCCGAAGTGCAAAACAGAAGGCTAACCATCTAGCGCGCAACTTTCCTCGAAAAAGACATGGCTAGTGAGGCCGAGCCAATGCCTCAACCTTCCATTTCTATACCCGCTCCTAAACCTGAGAAGAACGAATTGTATTGTTGGCCATGGGTGGGGATAGTTGCCAACATACAAGATGAGCCAAAGAGTAGTGGTTCTGCTGATCGCGTTGCTTACTGGTTAAACATATTCTCCAGATACAAGCCTATCAAAATTGAGATGTTCTGGGATGACCATCAACACAATGCACAAGCCGTTCTAAGATTTGATCATGATTGGTTCGGATTCAAGAACGCAATGGAATTTGAGAAGTCCTTTGAAGCTGATGGTCGAAGCAAGAAAGGATGGCTTGAACGAAGACCTTCTCCTGGGGCTAATCTGTATGGCTGGTTTGCGCGTGAAGAAGATTATAATTCAGGAGATCCTATGGGAGACTATCTTCGGAGGAAAGGGGAACTAAAGACAATTGCCGACCTAGTGCAAGAAGCGACTAAGGATAGGAACAAGATTGTTGGCAATTTGGTTGATGAAATCTATTTAAAGAATGGAAATTTGGATCAGTTGCAGACCAAGTACAACGAGAAGACATTGTCATTGAGTAGGATGCTTGAAGAGAAAGATGAACTTCACCGGTCCTTCTATGAAGGTATGCTATCTTGGATTGTTTCATTTTCCCACATGTTCGTGTCAGGTTCTGATTGCTAAATTAGTGTCTGTGTGCATGTCTCTTATTAACGAATCTTGTGAACTTATTTTAATCTTGTGTTAAAACATATCACTGCTCCAAAAATTTGGTTTCCTGCCAAACCTTGCTCATACTCTCGCTATAATATGCAACTCCATAACATGATCTGCCTTCACAACTTCAGTTGGATGTCTCCGAGCTTAGTTTACAATATATTGAGGCAGCTCATAATCAAATTATATTCTATTGGTTCATTTAGAAAAATCTTTTGTTGTGACATATGCATGATTTTGTTGAGTCTTGTTTGTGTTCAGAAACTAGAAAACTTCAACGCATTGCTCGTGAACACATAAAGAGGGTTTTGGATGAACAAGAAATGCTGAACATAGAATTGGAGAGTAGAAAGAAAAGGCTCGATTCCTGGAGCAAAGAGCTGAAAAGCCGCGAGGCATTAACTGAGCGTGAGAGAAAAACTTGAAGAAGAGAAGAAAAAGGCAAGTCATTTCCATAGTATGTCTATATGAATGCATATCCAAATATGAAGTTGCAGTTCTGCCTTGACTTCTTAGATCTAAGCATGAGCTTCATTGGCGTGCCAAACCTATTCTCTTCTGATACTAATTTGAAAGATTTTTGTGTTACTCTAAATGCCGATTCAAATTTATTATTTTTGCATATTCTATATAATGTGCTATGCAGGCTGGTATATGAATTTGTTGTCATGATTTATGCATTATGCCCTTCATGTTACTGTTGAACTTTCAGCTTCTAACTTTTGCCACTTATCTGGAGTGTGTGTGTGTATTTCTTTTCCTGCTGACATGCTTTGTAACTCATATTCATTATCTTCCTCCTAATCTTCTGCTTATAGTAGTACCATATATGGTTATAATGTTGGAGGGTAACTAAATTGCTGGTATGTGTACTGCTTTCGTATTTTCTGTCAGAATGGTATGAGAAAATATATTGGTAATGTATACTTCTCATCTTTGATTACAATATTATACTGAAACTAAATTGGTGGTGTACTGCTTTTTCATTTTATGGCAGAATGACATGAGAAACAGTTCGCTTCGATTAGCTTCTGAGGAGCAAAGGAAAGCTGACGAGAATGTGCTGAGGCTGGTTGAAGAACAAAAAGTATGACCTTTGATATCATTGTTCTTTCTCCTTGTATAGCGTGCACGTGAAAACTCTACATATATAAAGTCATATATCCAGTCAAACGTTTCTATTGCTTCTCATATCATAACATCTATTGCAATGTGCAGAGAGAGAAGGAAGAGGCGCTGAAAAAAGTTCTTGAGTTAGAAAGAAATTTGGATGAGAAGCAAAAGCTTGAAATGGAAATTGAAGAACTCAAAGGAAAGTTGGAGGTAATGAAACACATGGGAGGTGATGATGATGCAGCTGTTCAGCAGAAGATAAATCAGATGAATGAGCAGCTGCAGGAGAAGAAAGAGAATTTGGATGGTCTAGAAGATCTAAACCAGCAATTACTTGCTAAAGAGCGCCAAAGCAATGACGAGCTGCAAGAGGCTCGTAAGGAACTAATTGCGGTATGAAATTTGTGATGTCTGATTCGATATTTTTAGTTTCCAACATATAGTAACTAATATGCTGCTTCAAGTTGATAAATTTATAATAATCCAGAAGAGTAGAACTTCCATGAAAATGCTAAAGCAGTAAAGGAAGATTGTCGCAGATACAGTTTCATGCATAGTTTGGCTCTTATTCTTTTCTCTTTTGAAGATCTGCTGATGCTCAGCAAAGATAAACCTTTCTCTTTTCGCCTCTGTTTGAAGGAACTGGCTTTTTATTCTCATATCTAACGCAGTTTCTCTTACTGATTTTTAGGGTTTAACTGATATGCGGGATAAAAAGAATGGGTGAACTTGATGAGAAAGGCTTCAAAAATGCATGCAAGCAAAGATACCCACCCGAAGAAGCAGAGATCAAGGCTCTCGAACTTTGCTCCTTGTGGCAAGAAAAGCTAAAAAATCCTGAATGGCACCCATTCCTAGTTGTTGAAGATAGCAAGGGGAATGCTCAGGTAGCTTGAAATGACTTTGCCCAGTACATGCAACATTTAAGGAGCTGTAGAGCCAACGAGCAAAAACACTTGAAACGCCTCCAGTTTAGCATGCCTCTTATCAATACAACCTTACCATATTTTGAACTTCCCCAAAATCTTCAAAACTTCTTCCATAATATACTCTTGTTCTCTATGCAGCACGTGCTGAAAGAGGATGATGAATTGTTAGTAGACCTTAAAGAAGAATGGGGAGAAGAAATCTATGATGCCGTTGCTACAGCCTTGAAGGAAATCCAAGAATACAACCCGAGTGGGTGCTATGTGGTTCCGGAGCTATTGACTTCAAAGAAAACAGGAAGGCGACCCTAAAGGAAGTCATTGCATACATTTTTAATCAACTCAAGACGCTCAAGCACAAGAGGAATTAACAAGATCTCAATTACTGATGATTCGAACAGTCCATCTGAAACTGGGAAACAAAACCCAAATTTTAGGTCTTCATTTTTCACTTCTTTTCTGAGGCTGGTAATCTGAGTTGTATGAAAGATTTTAGTCGGTGTGCAGTCGAAATATTTATTAGGATCCTAAGTCTAACTGCATTTTTTCCTGATGCTGAAAGACCAAGAAACTGTTTCATCTGTTGGGCATTGTCTAGTCTCTGAACATCGCAGCTAGAATTACTAATACAATGCAGTCGAAATATTTGTTATTTTTCTAACGATGAGAAAAAAGTTATTGTGATAGGCTTGATCTATAATATATTGATTGTCTTTAAACCGAGTCTTTTGCGCACACAAATACCTACTCCATAACATACGCTGCAAGAGTATCAGTTTCATCATTAGATTATTCTCATGCCAGTCACTAGTAATGCGTCCTCAGATTTTTCTCTCTTCATATTTGTACTTAACTATTCGATCTCAACATAAATAAATGTACATAGGGCTTATAAGTGGATGTAAATCAATTTAATCTTAACATAAAAAAAATTAATATGCCTTCTATATTTTTTGCAATTCAAAGTACACAAATCAAATAATAGTATATGTATATGTAACTTAAATATTAAGAAGTATTAGCACAGATAAATACATATATGTTGTGTATTACTCTCGACCACTTTCGAGTTTTGAAGGATAAAACCGTCAAATCCATCTACCACTTTCCACCAATGTGCCAGGATTCAAGTCGAGAACTTTCCATGCCCTATAAATATCGCAATTATCAGCTACTTTACCTTTACCAAATTCCAATCTCGCGCATCTTTTTTCCCGATCACAGCGAGCCCTAACCCTAGAATTCGACCATGTCTAGCAAGCAAGGTAATCAATCATCTCTTAATTTGCTTGATTTTTCTTTACCATTGTTGAATTTGATCTTAATTTCTCGGCTTTATGCTGGATGAAAAGAGCTATTTATCTGTTCTCTAATTGTTTTATTGGTCTGAACAGGAGGTAAAGCGAAGCCGCTGAAGCAACCTAAGGCCGAGAAGAAGGAATACGACGAGGTATTGGATTCTGCCTTTGATTTTTCATTGTTTTGATAATTGACTGAAAGTATGGTCTAGGAGTCTGAACATCGATTGGGGTTTAAGCTTCTTTGAATATTAAAGGAGCTGTAAATATTGGGATCTAATGTGGTTTTGCTGAAAATTAAGTCGCGGTGGACGAACGAGTTCCGATTTTCGAAAAATTGCACCTAGTAAATTTACCTAGAATACTCATTGTAGGTTCTCGGTTGAGATGCCTGAACTGAAACAAGTAATATATTCAGACTTGATTTACCTGTTTTAACCAACAATCTTAGATATAGAAGATTGGTATATTTAATTTCCAAGGTTAGTGATTCTGATTGCCGTGCATATTGTTTAATCTCGATACAATTCATTAATTCTAACTTCTAAGTTATGCTCCAATTGAGTTAGATGATTTAGTGAATCCAAGTGAGGAGGATTGAAGGTAAACCAATTTCTCTACCTTTCTCTTGATGAAAAATTAAGTTGGATTCCAGCAATGTGATACTGAGCAACTGTGATGAAGAAAATTTAAACAAAATAGAGATTGAGAAACATAGCCCATCGTTTGAAACATAGTAATCACTCATCTTTTTCTTCCCTTCTTTCCGGAATGGAAAGAAGGAAATAAGAAACATCAGGGGAACAAAAAAACGGAAACATGGTTGGTTACCTTCTTGGTTGTTGTGAATATGCTTCGTGTTCTTATGTTGGGTTGGTTCTTTTTTCTTCTGAAATGATACTGTTGGTTTTCTTTAGATGGACATGGCTAACATTCAAAAGAAGAAGGAAGAAGAGAAGGTAAACAACTTTTCTTAATAGTACTGCCTTATTGTGGCTTAGAAAGCCATGATTCCTTTTCTATCGGCCTGTTCTTGTTTCAACTTATGGCGTTGACATCTTCTTTACAGGCTCTCAAGGAGCTAAGGGCAAAGGCTCAGCAGAAGGGATCATTCGGAGGTTCTGGCTTGAAGAAAAGTGGCAAGAAATGAGACCCAATTTTGGCTCAACACACTTCCTTTTATCGTGTTGTAGTATGAATGCTTGATTTGGATTGGTACATTACGAACATGGTAGCTTTGTGCTGATTGATGTTTGGTAACCTGTAAACTTTGCAGGAGGCTTTTATGTAGAATTGATTGCATATAACAATGTCAATTTGCCTTCAATATGGATTTCTAGAAAATTATGCATGCTTTATGCCAAATCATAGCTAAAAATTTAGGGATCTTCAAGTTTTTGAACCTTGATGGTCACATTTGAAACCAACACACAAACTTTAGTTAAATGCGTGACTTGAGTTTCTTAAGCTAAAGATATCATTTTGGCGGCATGGCCAAGTGGAGCATGCATGAAGTAGTCAGATACTTCTTCTACGCTGCAGCATTTCTGGCAAGTGAGCCGCGGAAACATCGTGTAGACGAAGATTATTGCTTGTAAGGTCTTCTTACACTATATTTTGAAATCTCTCTACTTTTCTCTCTCCTGAAGTTCGATTTCAAGTTGAGGGTCTTGAATTCCAAGACTCCTTTTTTGTTGTGCCACTATTTGCATTGCCGATACTTACTCCTATATCACAAGGAACTTATTTCAATTTTAATATTGACCATATATCAAGAATCTCGAGAACTGTAAAATTGAAGCTGTTTGTATTCTAATAAACATTCTGAAATCGTTGCTTTCAGGCAAACGAATTCTTCCTAAATGACATTTATTTTGGATAGAAGAGACTCCACAGTGTAGTAAGTTGGGTGAAGAGAAAAAATAATTGTGAATTTATAATTTGAAATATTAATAATCAAAATGACATCATTATTGAATTTAACACCTTGATTTGGCTAGTCACGTAGCTGTTATGTCAGTTTTGATTAGAGTATTGTGAGGAAGTCCGTGAAAAATGGATAAGGATATTGTCAGAAAGACCAACAAAAATCAAGCCCAGTTTATTAGGTCCAAATAAACACCATGCTAAATCTATAATAAACACCATGCTAAACCTGTATATGACCTATTATAATCTTAACTTTCATATAATAGACAAAACTGAAAAATATTTTAATTTACTCTTAAAACTCACTGATGCCAGATAAAGCAATCGTTGTAATACAATGCGCTGCACTCTATCAATGGTTTGTGGAGCTCTCACGAGAGACATAGTCACTCCTCAAGCTAATATATGAAGTAAAAGAAAAACTAAATTCTAAAACCCCTCTGAAGAAAAAGTAAATTCTTTGATCTTATAAACTCCTCGAGGGTTTGTACCTTTCATATTGGGAAGTGCGTTTTGGCTCCGAAACATGAAAATTAATGTACTAAACATCAAACCTTGAATTTAATAATTGTATTAAAAGACATAAATTTTAGGCCAAATTACACTTACAATATTACTTCCAATTTCAAACCTTGACATTACACCCCCAATTTTGACCGTTTGTCTATTTTTGATCAACAACAAATACTTGTCATTCGACCGTTTAATTAGAGAAATTAAATATTGGGCTTTGATAGACTTGACGAAAGTAACATTTTAATATATAATTTAACCTACAATACTTGCTAACTGTGATAAATTTAGTTGAAGCACCAACATAATTGACAACGGTAATTAAATCCTATCGATATTAGATACAATGATCTTAAATCAGATAAAAACTTTAGTATATAATCTGTAAGATGGTGGATATATAAATGAAATTTGGCTGAACTCCCCATTTCTTTAACTTACATTCTTGGCTGTGAAACCCAATTCTTGCATCATCTTCTTGAATCTGTATGCTTTTCTCATATCCGAAAATAGAACATCAAGTTGAAGATTCACATTACCGAAATTCTTTTAATCCACTATGGATATCATTGCGAAATCCACGGAAGACTCGCTGCAGCTTTCCAATTAAATACTGTATTAATGATTTGTCAGACTAAAATTGTCACTAAACCATATGATGAGGCTAAAAACAATGCATTCTCCCTTAAAAGCGTCACCCATATGAGTCAGAAACTGAGACCTCATGCATAACAAAAGTGCTACCAAAATATTTTGGAATATATTTTGGCAATGTGTTTATTGGAAGATTTGGAAAACTAGAATGATGCTATTTTCAAAGGAATCAAATTGAAGGTGGACAATATCTTTTTTTTTTTTCTCCTTTTCTTTTATTTACTATATTCATGATTGGTCGGTCTATTCTCAAATGAGATGTTTTTGTGTTATTTCAATATATTATATATGTAAAATTTTCGAGTATCCTTGTATTTGCCTCGACTTAATAATTTTTTCTTGGATTTCAAAGAAGAAAACCAAAGTGCTACCATCCGTTAGGCTAACTAACTACCCATGTGAAAACATTACAGATAATTAATATTACATATGTATTAGCTATATCTATATGATGACCAAATATCAGGGCTTAAGTTTTTCCGAGGCCTAAAGCAACAACCGCCTCTTTCGCAGGTGAAAGTTGCATTATTTCTTTTTGTTTTAAAACAAAAAAACAAAGACAAAAAGTTGCATTAGTAAGACTAGTATCACTCTTTACTCTTTAGTCTTTACACTGGTTAGGCGGCTTAGGCATGTAATAAAAAGAAGGTTTAGGCTATCCACAATAATACATCACAGATCATATCATACCTTAACTATTTATGATAGTTTTTTATACTTTATCATAAATACCAACAATAATCATACCATAAGCTATACCATACTTTAACTATTCCTGATCCCATCATTTACTTTTTTAATTCATCTTTATTTTATATTAATTTCTGATTTCATATATTTATTTAAATTGCGTTCGAAAACTAAATTGAATGAGTAAAATTTTGAAAATTACATAACTCGAAAATTGAAAATAACCATTGAAAATAGGTTAAAAAAATGAAAATTACCATTGACGAATGGTAATAAAATAGTAATGAAAAAAGAATACACAACAGTCACTAACCAAAATAAAATAAAATAAAAAATTTCAAATGCTGAGGAGTGCATTGATCGACGTGCCTCACGTGTGCGTGTCGTGCACGCGCCCGCCTCATTGGCTCGAAAGCACAAAGGCGCTGCACGCGCGCGTGTGGCACAAACCGCACGTCGTCCTGCATGCTCGGCCCACCATACGGGATGCTGCTCAGATCCCCCTTCCGACATAGCCCCCGCGTCTCGTACCCGCAGCCCGGTACAGTTTGGCACCGGCTGTGGGTGCCTTTAGAACTCTCGTGCTTTGGCATAAAATACAAATATATTTTGAGCATTAATTAATCGGCGCCCCGTCAATTTATTACGAATCTTTTCATGATGAGCAAAAATTATTTTACATAAAATACCAAGTAGAACGAAAACGACTGCGAAGTTGGATATATTCTATCTTTGTTGCAAAATGCAAATGCTGGGAATCAATCAATATATATATATATATATATATGGAAGCGATAGGATGAAACTTATCCTTAGATACTTAACTAAGACTATATATGAACCACTAGATTAAGAAATTAACGGCTCAGATTTACTGCACGTGTATATCAGCATAC
>JAYDZE010553985.1:0-13251 GCA_034509125.1 Monilaria moniliformis | reverse complement strand
TGGGACTCATATTCCACTAACTTTTTCCACCCACTTTCATTTATATTTATTAACAAAGTCAAACAATTTCTTAAAACCCGCGCCAGTCCAAGTGAGACATTATATCATGGACGGAGGTAGTATTAAATAAAGGCTTAAAGAAGTCCAAAAGTTGATATAATTTACTTGCGGCCCAACTAACACTAAATGCCTTCGAGTTTTCTTAAGTATGATTATAGATCAAATAGGAGACACAAATCTGAAATTCTCAAACTTGAGTCAATATCAAAGTCGAGTCAGGCCGAGCTAAGTGTATCAAAGCCGAGCAAACTTGCTAAAATCGAGCCGAAACACATCAGATTAGAGAACAGATTAATTTATCATTTTATCCCCTTTAGATTCTATAAAAAGTTTTTACCACTGAGTTTTTGCCTTATTGATTTTAACGAGGTTCTGACCAAGTTGTCTCTTAATATGCTTCCGGATGTTAGAATTTCGAAGTACCATTTTTTATTCAATGGCGGTCAACATAACATTTTACTTAAAAGAAATCCACCTATAGAAAATTTCGTTGTTGGTTTTTAAATTTTAATTAATAGTTATCGATCAACAAAAAATGTGAAAATGCATAGATCATTAAACAATTGGAGTAGGGGCTTGTGTGTTTAAGTAGAGAGGTTTATTTTTTAATTTCGAGGAGCTAATTGCTTAGTCAATAATCAAAATCGCCGACTTCGTTAATTAATAAACTAAGTTGAGTTTATGGTATTTCATAATACACTTTTTATAATTAATTGACACTATGCACAATTTCCTAGGATTTCCTAAATTATTAGGTATATATGCATGATAGTGGAATATTCTTTCAGAATTTGGGACTCTTCAGCTTGATCGAAAACGAATTTTATCAATGAGTTAATTAATTAAAGTCAGTCGTGTAACAGCACGAGAATGTGCATTTTTAAAAAAAAATTAGGTTATGTTTTGTATTTTTTATTATCTTTTATATAAAATTATAACATAATTCATTCAAATATGTTTTTACATACAAAAATATAATGCTCGTCATTTTAAAAATCATAGCTCCGTCCCTGCCTTAAATAATGAAATAATGAATAAGGGATGACATAATCACATGAAGCGTAGGTCACAAAATAAAAATGATTATTGAAACGTAAAAAATAATTTACAGATTGTTAAGTGTGAACATTTAATTATTATTTTTAGTATCAATTTAGACTAGACTATACATAAGTTTTTGACTTAGTCAAAATGTCTGCCGCCTGGAAACAATATGTAAAGCAGATTGTTTTGTCTGAATGTCTAAAACAAGAATAGGTTTCTTGAAATTGAAATCAGACAGCAATATATATAATTAATTATATGATGTTGTGGAATTTACGTGTCTTAGTCATTGGCTTTAACATATGGCAACGGTAAATAATTATTCCATCTTGCACCTTGAAAATTCAATTTCATTATCATCAATGCACATTGCGTATATCAAATACCTAAAATAAATTGATACACGTGAGTTTGGAACACGAGCACAAGCACAACAAATCATATATAGTTCCCAATGAAGCCTTTCACTTCCAATCCATTCATATATTTTTTAAATTTCACATTGAATTTCTTGATCTACTTGACTTTCTTCGACTTTCCATCACGAATCGTGATCACGTGGATTAAAATTGATCAATATGTGTTGATGCAATTAGGGGGGGCGAAGGTAGAAAGAATTCCTAGAATTTGAGTTGAGATTTAAAAAAGCAATCGTCTTATGATTTTATTGACAGAAGATATTTTATAATAATTCACATAAAATATAAATGTTTTGATGCATTTAAAACGATTATATATATATATATGGTGGGGGGCTTAAACCCTTCTTTGGCTATTTTTGGATCTACCTGTAAATATAATAAGATTTAATGTTGACGATACTGCAATAAAAAAAAAAAAAGAAGAAGAAAGTGCAGTAAGCCCAAATAAACATGAACATGAAGATGAACATGAATAGATCAATCAATATGTACTTCCCACACCCCTTCATCGACATTCACTAAAATGAACACAACACCATCAACAAAAGAAGAAGAAAAAGTGCAATAAGTCCAAACATTAACACGAACTAGATAATGTATATATTAACTTCCCACATTCCTTCATTCACATTCTCTAGAGAGAGTGATGTTGCAACTTAACTAGAGAATAGTAGAAACCACCATCTCCATGAGCAATTAGATCAGAGTGAGTTCCTTCTTCGACGATCTTCCCGTTCTTGATGACTACAATTCCGTCGGCCATTTGTATCGTGGAGAGGCGGTGCGCGACAACGACGCTAGTCCGGCCCACCATAACCTTATCTAGAGCTTCCTGCACTAGATTTTCCGACAAGCTGTCGAGAGCGCTCGTGGCCTCATCAAGAAGAAGGATTTTAGGGTTCTTTAAAATGGCGCGAGCGAGTGCTATTCGCTGCTTCTGCCCTCCCGACAGCTTGATTCCTCTGTCTCCGCAAAATGTATTGTAGCCATCCTTTGTTGAACTGAAACAGAGTGAGTTCAAACGGTTGTATGTCGGAAGAAAAAGTTACATATATAACTGAATTAACTGTTTTCTCAAAACACATTGGTTTTGGCTTTTTGTTTTTTAAAATTTATTTTCAATTTTATTAATATAACGAATGAGCAATCACGATTTTCTCGAAGACAACTAAAAAGTGTACATTAATTCAATTTAGATATTCTATTTCCGGTCGTATTTTTAAATTATCTATAGCAAAATGTGTTTGATAATTTTCGGTTTTATCAGCTTGACACTCACTCTTGGTTGCAGCAGAGGTAGTTTTTTCAGTTGAATAAAAAAAAGGAATCAAAACCACAAATTATTTACCTTATGAATTCATGAGCATTTGCTAGCATTGCAGCTTCCTCGATTTCAGACTCCGTGGCGCCATCTCTGCCGTAGATTATGTTTTCACGGATGGTTCCTGCAAAAAGCGCCGGTTCTTGGCTCACCAACGCAATCTGCAATCTCATCTCTCTCAAATCATATGTCCTAACATCACGACCGTCAATCAGAACCATCCCCTTGATCGGATCGTAAAACCTCTCGATCAACGCGACGACGGTAGATTTCCCGCAGCCACTATCGCCGACGAGCGCGACCGTTTTCCCCGCCTCGATCATGAGGGAGAGCCCCCGAAGGATCACTCGCGCGGGGCGGGACGGGTAGGAGAAGTAGACGTCGTCGAATTCTATTTTACCCTCGAGCTCGTCTACCTTCGCTGCTGCCGTCTGAGTCCTGCCTTCGCGGGCCAAGACCGTGAAGACAGAACTCACCGCGCCGCGGCCTTTGGATATGTCGGACGACATGGCGCCGGCGTCGGCGATGGTCTTGCCGGTGCTCATGAGGATGAAGAAGGCGAGGAAGAGCTGCCTCGCGCTCAGTTGCCCTCGCCCCATCAGCGTGCCGCCGTACCAGAAGGCCAGCGCCACGCCGGCCATGGTCAGGAACTGCGAGGCGCAGAGCCCTACCCCTGAGATCCAGGACTGGCGCAGGCTCTGCGCCCGCGGCCCTGCCAGGGTGGCCTCGAACATGGAAAGAATCTTTGCCTGCGAGGAGAATGCAGTGATGCTTCTATGAAGCATCACTGCTTCACTTGCTCGTTGGCTCCCTTCGTGTTGGGCTTCCTGGGCTCTTATCGACATCTGTTGCATCAGAACCGTTTTTAAGTAGAAACTGGTGATGATCACCGGCTGGATGGCGATCAGCACGGCCGCGAGCCTCCACGCGACTACTAGGCCAAGGGCGAAGGAGAGGAGGGCGTTCGTGGCGACCTGCACGAGCAGGGACATGCGGTCCCCCACGAGGGAACGGACCATGTTTGCCTCCGTGGAGAGCCTAGCACAAACTGCAGCGCTCGAATTTGCGTTTCTCTCGAACCAGACGATCTCAAATGTCAGGATTTTCTCAAGGACCTTTTCACGGAGGCGCTTCGTTAGCCTCTCCCCCATGATTGCAAAGTTGTGGTGCTGGAGTATGTTCGAAACGAAGGTCGCGACCCCAAGCCCCAAAAAGACGAAGCAGTAGAGCCTCGTCTCTGACTTGATCTTCGAGGGTGTGACCTCGAAGTAAGCAGAGACAAGAGCTCCCATGCAGTATGCATTTATGGGCTGGACTGCTCCAAATACGATTGCTCCTAAGCAGCCTAGTAAGGCTCTCCTCCACTCTGGCGAGTTCATATGCAACAACTGCCAGAGTGAAGGATCTGGAGGAGACGAATGGTCTGACCCTTCATCCTCTCCAAAAGGGACACCGAATGAGGAGGCCGGGCTGTTTTGGATGGACGAGAGCAAGCTTAGGGGCAACGCGGGTGCGAAGGAGGAAGTAGGGCTACCCTGTATGCTCGAGCCGTTGAAAGATCTAAAGCTCTGGGAATTCATCAGTCTCTGTGGAATATGACATGTTTCGTCTAATGTGACCTCATTGTCCACAAACGACGTCTGGAGATCCATCATTCGTCTGTAGATCCCGCCGTTGATCTCCATCAACTCATCATGGCTGCCTGATTCAGCCACCCTCCCTGATTCAAGAACCATGATTGTATCAACGGCTCGGATTGTGGAGAGCCGGTGAGCTATAAGTACCGTTGTTCGGCCCCGTGCTGCTTGCTCGATGGCATCCTGTACGAGGCTCTCGGAATGTGAATCAAGTGCGCTTGTAGCTTCATCTAGCAAGAGGATCCTCGGGTCCCTAACTAATGCTCGTGCTATCGCGATCCTCTGCTTCTGCCCACCCGACAGCTGAACTCCGAGCTGCCCTACTTGCGTATCGTATCCCTGAGGGAACTCAATGATGAAATCATGCGCATTGGCGGCCCTAGCCGCGGCTATGATCTCTTCAAGAGAAGCATCTTCTCTCCCAAACAACACATTCTCCTTTATAGATGTGGCAAACAACACTGGCTCTTGGCTTACTAGGCCAAATTGAGACCTATACCATTTCAGCTGCAATTTCTTGATCCTGTGGCCATCAAGTAATATGTCTCCTTTTGTAGGATCGTAAAATCTCTCGAGCAACGAGACGACTGTTGACTTCCCGGAGCCACTCCCCCCTACAAGGCCAACTTTCTGGCCAGGCCTAATCTTGAGGCAGAGCCCTTCAAAAATTGCCTCATCTTTTCTTGATGGATAGCTGAAATAAACTTGTCGGAACTCAATCTGCCCTTTCACAGCTGCTAAAACCTTCCCCTTTTCATCTTCAACGTCTATTTTAGTGTTCCGGTTGATCATCTCGAATATCCTCTTCGAAGCAGCCGATGCATCTGCGATGTATGGCACATTAGGCAGAGCAGTTATGCAGGATCTGAAAAAATTGCAACAGCACAAATTAGGTCTATCTTTGTTTTTAACATGGTATGTGTTTTTCTTGTATATTTTAAGGCTTAGCTTACAGTCCTCCGAGGATGATGCTGGTGCCAGCAATGAAGACACGGCCTCCGTTTTCTCCCTTATCTGAGACGAGGAGGCCCCCGACCCACGACTGAAACGCCCACGTTGCAAACATCATCCCCATGCTCCCTATCATGAACCCTTTCATCAATCCTTGCTTGATCCCGAGCTTCGTGCTCTCTTGAAGCGCGCTGCTATACTTGTCCACTGTCTTTGCCTCAGCCACGTACGAGTAGACCGTCCGTATGTTGGAGACCGCCTGCTCCACAACGTCGCCTGCCACGCCATAGGCATCTTTGCTCCTGATGCCTATCCCAGCCATCACCTTCCCAAAGGCCAAAACCGGGATGATGAAGCCGAGCACCAATGGGAGGGAGGCTAATGCTAGTCTCCACGAGAGCAAAAAGGCAACTGCAACGCCAAACACGAGCGAGCAGAACTGCACAAGGGAATTTGGGATCTGCAAGAGAAGAGATATACTTAACTCCCATCAAAAGCAAACAGAGGAAATCAAGAAAATTTCTAACCTTGTTGGCTATGGCATCTTGGATGGTGTGAGCATCTGTAGATGTGTTTGAAACTATCTGGAAGGTTCTAGAAGAAACATCTTCGTTGTCGAAGAATCCGACTTCTTGCCTGAGAACTGATCTCAGATACTCCACCCTCATTCTTGATGTCTGCCTCTCAGCAGTTCTTGTCCAGCAAAGCCCTTCTGCATACAAACTCAATCTTGCTCACAAATTTCAAGTAGTGCTTATGTATTTTGCCACCAAAAATAGGCCAAGATTTAGATACAAACCTAACAAACCACAAAATGCAACTCCTACACCAACATAAAGCAACCTAAGTGCATACTGCACAAGAAAAAAAACAGATAAAAAAAAGGTATGTTAGAGGCCTAATTCAAATCATATCAAAAACAAAACTTTTGATCGAACCTTATTCACTACGCTGTTGGAAATGGACTGATCCGCGCTGCCAAACGCGTCTATTGCTCCGCTCAATATGTACATGGTGACCGGAGACGCCAAGCCTTCTCCGACGGCAGCCACGGTGCCTATAAGCATGAGCAGTCTGTCAACACTATCAGCACACCTCCAAAGCTCTCCCATTTTTTCTTGTGAGACTGTAAGTATGTGTTGTTGAAAATGTTTGATATATACATGTAATGATCAAAGCTTCTCTCTCTAGGTTTTGGTATAAATAATAAAAGTGGAGACATCATATGCAGGCATAAGGCTTTGGCTAGATTGCAGGATCCTTGTTAACATGAAGACAGATGTTCGAAGTCATCAACATTATTATAATATGTGATCGGTAAAATGGTGAACCCCATTTTTTCATCATATATAGCATCTACGAGAATAAGAAAAAAATATATATATATATGAATAGTCCCAAGATTGCAGATATATCAAAATTCCATCTTAAAATTCTACCACACATTTCAATTTTTTATGATATATACACACTCAGCCAAAGAAGAAGAAGAAACAACCCATATCAGCCTCTGAGAATCTTATTTTAAGAGCTTCTTATTAAATTACAAAATTTTATTATAATAAACTTAGATTAAATCCAACTGTAAAGAACCAAAACTTTAACATCAAGCTGTTACATACATTCTACAAAGTTACAACATTACAGTTTCTTCTTATATATATTTATATTTGAGAAAAACAAATATTACATTTTTTAGTTTACCTGAGAATGACAATTTTCTAAAAAAAATAATCTCCACAGCAATTTAATGTAGGAAATTTGTTTGAATACTTCGTGTAAATATAGACCAAAATGAAAAAACTAGAATATTATATAATTTCAAACTAAGCATATTATTTGGAAGTCACATTTAAGTAATGTCTTTATTAATTCCATAATTGTCACTTGGGTGTTTTTGAGTCTTTTCTATTGCTTAGTTATTATTTATAAGGTAATGAAATTTGTTCAAATTACATTCTCAACTGACTTTTGCAAATTCTTTCAATCATAAAATTGCAGTTTGTCAATCCTCTAATAATAATAATAATAATAATAATAATAATAATAATAATTCTCTCTTTAGCGATTTGTAGAAGAAGCCACGGGAGTGCTGGAACGCTGTCGTTTCGATTTTATAGCGGAACGCTGTCGTTTAAGGGATGACATGTATCGTTAACCTTGCTGTAACAATGGCCAAAATTAACAGGTAGTGATTTCAGCTATAAGGGCGAGAGATTTCCACTGCTTCTCGGAAAATCGTTGATTTTGCTGCAATTTTTCGAAGATGGTGAAAGTTGGGACGTTCTTCGCTATGTCATTTGGAGCCTTCCTTTTCTGGGAAACAATGGACAAGGTCCATGTCTGGATCGCTCTTCACCAGGATGAGAAGGTAATTCTCCCGCACCCTCTGGTACTTGTGCGCCCGCGCGCGATTTTTTCTGATTGATAATTTTAATGTGTTCGTTTTGGGATCTGCGGTTTTGGAATCGGGTGATGTCGTTGCGTATAGGGCTGAAAACGAGTAATGTTGTTCGAAATTAGAATTTGGGGATTTATGGAGATTTAGGGTTTATTATATTGGGCGTTTTTTCGATTTGGATTAGATTGCATTTCGGTTGTTCAGTTCGTTGAGTGGAGAAATCTTTGAACAGGAATTTAGAAAATTTCCTTGTGAATCTTTGACTTCTTCTCTCAAAGATGTGACTCCTGCTTCTGAATGAAATTGTTTAGGAATAATGTTTTTTACTGAATTCGTTATTCACAAAACCTAACTTTTTAGGGTTCCTTGAAATTACTTTTGGAATGTTTGGAAGCTGAAGTTTGAGTTTGGGAAATGTGATCAATAGAATTCCAATTGTACCATAGTTATGGTTTTGCATAGTGAATGCTGTCTTCTGAGAATTAGCCTCACATATTAGGAGTTAACGTCAGTCTTTTATATGGATTATGGTTGAGCTTTGGGCCTTAACCGTTAATGTATTAACATTGTATGATCACCAATTGATTCACTGCGAATTGTATTTGTTGACGGACGCATGATCTTAAATTGATTCACTGCGAAAATGTTGACTCCTCTCTCTCTTGATGTTGCTGTTAACTGCAGAAAGAGAGAATGGAGAACGAAGCAGAGATAAGGAGAATGAAAGCAGAGCTATATAAGCAACAGAGAGAGAAGGATGCTAGCGCCTAATCTTGCCATCATGGTCTATCTTCTCATGTCATTTTTGAATTTTGGCAATAATGCTCGGCTGTATTCAGATAAAGTATGGATCTTGTACCATACATGCTGATTTGACGTTTCACTATGAATATCGATTGCCTTTACAGTTTTGTGCTTCCAGTCTATCAATCTCAGCAATTCCTTTTAGTTGCTATATGATATGTTTTGTATAACTTGTGATTGATCAACGCCGTGGTGTGAAACCATTGATCTTCGTTATTCCAGCCTTCTTTATCTTGCTTGGTAACTCACTGGTATATTGTGTGGAACGCTTGTGTTGTTTTTGAACTTAGGGATTTGATTGATTCTTCCTGAATAGGTCTTATTCCCATCGACAGTTTCGCTGCTGTTTATACGAGTTTTCTGCGTTGGGCACAATAGAGCAATATGCTCTGTAGATGTTACATAGAAGCATATCATGTCTAAAAGATGAAAGAAAGACAGGTTTCTTGAATCATATTCATAGTTTCATGCCATTCAGTTATCTGTTCAAAATGAACCATTGATGTTATGTGATATCCTAGTTAATATTGCAACCCCTAGAAGGCTTTTTTCGATGGTGAATTCGCACGATTACCGAGGCATAAAGGGCTGTGTTGAAACTCAGGAACTGTGAATTATTGTAATTTATCATATAACAAGGCTTAATAATATCTTGATGAAATCTCTGTATGAGATTGATCTCTTTTTTAGATTTTTGCTTCTGATCATCCTTTATATATGTGTACATATATAGATGTATAGAATTTGCCTAACATTAAAAATACCAAGCAAAAATTATTAAGTATGTTGAATCATTGACAAACATCTATTGAAGAGTGTTTGTGTGTTTGTCAAATGGTAGATGGTTAATGCATGAGGCCAAAGATCTCGTATTAGATTCCGTTATGATGCGGCCTTTAAAATTTATGTTTATCCAATCAAAAAAAAATTATTGAAGTATAATGAATGAATCTAAATGAGATAATATATTTGATCGCGTATACCATTAATTTGATAGAAGATTCATGGTCTTTGCAAAAGGGCTTCTGATTTTACTCAAGAAAATCAAAGATTCTTTGTGATTGATGCGATATGATCGGATTAATGTGGTTTGTTAAAGCAATTGATTTTCAATTTCTAGGATTATTAATGGTTTATGTTCCCTTTTTATTTTTTATTTTTTTTGCTTACATTTGGCAGCTTCGAGAATCTTGTAATAGAATTACAGAATTTCTGACTGCATTTATTTAGGGGAGAGAGAGAGAGGCTAACAAATCAGAATGGGGAGTGCAGTTACAAATCAGAATAGCCTACTTTCCTCTTTCTGTTTCTTAAAAAAAATGGATTTTTGCAAAGAATAGAAAAATGTTGAGATTTAAAAGCAGTTTTATCACAGAAATCGTCACCTTTTTGCAGAGGAAGCTAAACAGACACAGCATGATTATCATGCTAAGCAGCCATATAATCTCAGCAAAGTTAACTCCCCTCCAAAAATAGCCACTTTTTTCCCTCAACTTTATCCTAAAAAAGAAGAAAAAAAGGGATCTAGGTATGTAATCAAAGTTGTGAGACTATTACCTTTATCTAAGCTCCATAAATAGAGCATTCATACATCCAATCTTCAACAAATTCCGTTTCTTGATTTCAAAAACATCATGGTGATAGCAAAGTTTCTCTTTCTCTCTATTCTCATTGCCTCAGTTTTCAGCCTTGCAGAGAGCATAGACTTCACAGAGAAGGACCTAAGCTCGGATGAGAGCTTGTGGGACTTGTACCAGAGATGGAGGAGCCACCACACGGTCTCCCGCGATCTAGCAGAGAAACGGAGGCGATTCAACGTGTTCAAGGCCAACGTGCAACACATCGACGCTGTGAACAAGATGGACAAGCCTTACAAGCTGAGGCTCAACAAGTATGCTGACATGACCAACCACGAGTTCAGAGCCTCGTACACCTCGAAGATCAGGCACCATCGGATGCTGCGTGGCGCCAGGGCCAGCACCGGGTTCATGTATGAGGAGGCCCGGGATCTACCTGCCTCGTTTGATTGGAGGGCTCAGGGTGCTGTCACTGCAGTCAAGAATCAAGGGAGCTGTGGTAGGAGGCCTTTTCTTGATCTTATTTATGTGTGTTCTTTTTTTTAAAGGATGTTCAATAATGATTTCTCTTTTCTCCTCTGAGGTGACTTGAACCCCCAACTTAATGGTTGGAGGGTAAGCATCTTGCCAACTGATATGCGCTTCGTTGTCTTGATTATATTTGTGGTTTTTGTTGCTTGTTTTCTTGATTTTATTTTGGTTGTTTTGATCTTGTTTTTTAGGTAGTTGTTGGGCCTTCTCAACTGTGGTGGGAGTTGAGGGCATCAACAAGATCAAAAGTGGGCAGTTGGTGTCTTTGTCTGAGCAAGAATTGGTTGATTGTGAGCGAGATAATGAAGGCTGCAATGGAGGATTGATGGAACATGCATTTGAGTTCATCAAGAAACAAGGTGGCCTAGCAACGGAGAGCTTCTATCCCTACAGAGCCACTGATGGGAATTGTGATGCAACCAAGGTGAGCATAGTCGAAACGGTTTCGAAATATAAAAACCTCTTATTGCGAGAACTCTTGCGCTATACCTATATAGTTACTACACTGAATCTATAATTACTTGGATTGATAATACGTGTAGCGTTTCAACATAAATTTTAGTGCAATAATTATATACTTCAATATAGAGATCAGTGTGGTAACCTATATAGTTACAGCAATAAAACTATATAGTTACTTGCACTGTCTATAAGTGCAAAGTTTCAGTATAAGTTCAATGCAATGACTACGTAGTTTCAGTGCAAGAATTCTCGCAGCTTCATAGTAAAGGTTTTTATTTGAACAACTTTATCTTTATATGACTTATAATATTGTGTTGCAGGTGAATGTACCGGCAGTTAAGATTGACGGCTACGAAAACGTGCCGGAAAACGACGAGGATGCTTTGATGAAAGCCGTCGCAAATCAACCTGTATCTGTGGCTATAGATGCTGGTGGTTCTAATTTTCAGTTTTACTCCGAGGTGCAGTTAAAATTTCAAAAATTTCTTTTAGGAGGCATTTACTTTGAGTGACGAGATAAATTGATAAAATATAAGATTAAGTATTTAAAGGATAAGATATTCAAACAAGCTCAAATTTAATTAATCCATCAAAATCTATTAAAATAAACAGTGTATTAGCTTGGATTATTTTTTATCAGTTTATCATATTAAGCAAAGTAAACGCCCTAAGAGATTAAAGGAAAAGACAAACTTTTGGACTATAAAGTCGTATTTTTAGATTTATAAAAGCGTGTTTTCTTAATTATAGGGAGTTTTCACAGGCGAATGCGGCACAGAGTTGGACCACGGGGTAGCAGTTGTCGGTTACGGATCCACGCTCGATGAAATTAAATATTGGACCGTGAAGAACTCGTGGGGGGTTGAGTGGGGCGAGCAAGGGTATATTAGGATGCAACGTGGTGTCGGAGCAAGAGAAGGGTTGTGTGGGATTGTGATGGATGCCTCGTATCCTATCAAGTTATCGTCGGATAATCCGCAACCACCGCCATCGCCGCCTAAGGATGAGCTCTGAGGACGAGGGAGATATTTAGGGCAAGTTACATGGATGCATTAGGTGTAGTTTGAATGCATGTTGCGAAGGAGAGATATATGTATTATGTATTTGGTACTTTGTTTCTTAATTCAAGGAATAAAATCTCCATGTAAGAAATTATTTAATTTAATAGCTTTATAGTATATAATGTCATGTAGTTCACGTTTATATTAGTGACATTATAAAATATACACAATAATTATCCTTTTCATTTACATTGAAATAGGAAAAGTTTTCAAGAAGATTGGAAGATTTTTACCAAGAAATAATAATAGAGATTATAAAATTCCCATGATTCTTTAACAATAAATGATGTTAAACACAAAAATGTATAATATTGAACATAAATGTGCATATATGAATTCAAAAATATATAAATAAATCAACTCAAATATATATATATATATATATATATATATATATTGTATAAAAAAGTGTACAAGTATTACAACACTATTATATATACTTACAATAATAAATAAAATACAATACCAGATTAAGTATTTACAAATACATCATTGAATATATTATGAATGTCATTTGAGTGTATTTTAAATATCTCAAGACAAATATGAACATGGACACAAATCTATCATAATGAAGTCAAGAACTACCAGATTCTATCTCATTCTTATATACTTAAATCAATGAATAGACATAAGACTATGTTAAATATTGACAAATATAAGGGCAGCGTTAACGCTGCCCCATTTCAGCCGGGAATGGGGGCCGCCGCATTGCGGCTGGGTTGGGGAGGGGAAGGCCGGACCACAGCCGGGCGATCAGCCGCTGGTGCGGCTGAAAGCCAGGCTGCGGTGGCCTTGGTGGGGCGGCGATATAGGTGGTCCGCCGCAATGCGGCGGCCACCTTAATTAATTAATTAATTTTTTTTTTAAAAAAAATTTTTGTAAAGTTTGATGTGATGATTTAATGACACTTTGGGACTCTAAATGCTGCAACTCTCACATGTGAACAATTTAATTTGGTTGTTGTGGTGTGTGGTGTG
>JAYDZE010553984.1:0-31745 GCA_034509125.1 Monilaria moniliformis | reverse complement strand
ATTAGCGGCTGATTTTCAAACTTGCGGGACTGACCAGAATTTGACCAAACTTCATGGTTTTTCCGGCAATTTACCCTTAATTTTATACGGTGTGTATTAATTAGCTAATTAATAAATATGAAACAGACTAAGCTTTTGAGTATATTCTACATTGATGTGTGTATATGTATTGAATGCATGCACACGTATGCAGTTTATTTATGTCACATACATAGTAGTAATCTTACCATTACGTGAATAATGCGATCCATAAATTGAATGCAATTGCGATAGGTAGGTAGAAAGATGTTGGTTGACGATTTTAAGGAGCCTACTTATTTGGTTAATTTTCCTATTTACAATAATGTGTATTTAATTTGCATGAGTGACAATATCAATACCTAACGCTTATTAAATTTACAATAAAGCTGAGCAGCCACATTGTGGCTACCTATACAAGATATAATACTTAATGTATTCAAAAAAATTAATAATACATCAATATTTATTTACGTAATAGTCATTTTCCAATCAATTTTAGAGAGATATTATAAATTTAATTTCACTAGGTTAATCAATTTTAACTGAATCGATCTGATTTCTTCAAAAAAATCCACATGTGGGCAGCTATAATGTGACTATTTAGCATCATTCTTAAATTTAATATACCCTAAAGTGAAATAACAAAATCGTATGAAATGTAGAATCTTGGAGCCGATCAGGGTAACATAGACCTCGAAATTGATGGGCCTGCAGTAGGCCAATAGTTAGATACTAGGTAGGTAGATACTTTTGAGTGAAATTCAATTCTACTTACTATATTCATTTGTTTATTTTATTCATATATCTTTTTTAAATTCTTTTATTACAAACTATCGACTTTAACCAATTAAATCCGAACTATATATATACAAATCTATATTGGAACAAATTGTTTTGTATCTAAAAGGCTGAAAGTTGAGTGTAAAATTTGATGTGTAAATGTATGTATAGAAATGATTGTTTTTAGTACTACATAAGTTTAAAACGACGACATTTTGAAGTTGATTATTTATTTTACAAATGTAATAAGTGTATTTTCGTATCTAATTCACGATATATGGTACTTAATTTTCAAGTAATATGCAAAAACTTTGTTCGGAATATAATTGGTGTTAATTAATTTGATATATCTGAGTATTTAGCCTTATCTTTTCCTTTATGCTCTTAATACTATGATGTGTAACGAGTATTTTATATATGTCACGACGTTACCAGATCAACCTACACAGTATCAACAGCGATTGCGATGGGGGCGATGACTGCCCCAATGTGCGGAGCGTTTTTTCTTCTAGTGATAAGCACACAAGACCCTGCATTGTATATCAGCACGGCCGTTGTAGGAATTTGCAGTGGTGCAATCACTTCAATATCCATATCAACAACTAGGGAGTTGTTTGGGACGACCAATTTTGGAGTTAATCACAATATTTTGGTGTCGAATATACCTATTGGGTCATTTTTGTTTGGGGATTTTGCAGCATTGCTCTACAAGAATGGGAGAGTTGATGGAGAAGAGAATTGTGTAGGACACAGATGCTACCAAACAACCTTTTTGATTTGGGGTTGTTTGTGTGTTTTGGGGAGTTTGCTAGCTTTGGTGCTTCATGTAAAAACCAAAAATTTACATGTTCGTAAATAAAGGTCCTTCATTCTTTAAAAGTGTTTTCATTTTCAGTCTCGTTTGTTTCAAGACATGGAAAGAATTAGTTATATCTATGTAATTAAATGAATTTTTTTTATTACGAACTAAAATATTTTTATCTATTTACCCCTAAAATCGTATCGGTTAAGCCCGTTCACGTAATAATTAAATATTCTATAATAGTTGTAATTTTAGACAATTAATTATACTTATGAACTTTTGAAATATATATATGGAAATATCTAGGACCTCAAAAATGATCCTATCACGTGTCACGGGTTAATTAATCG
Organism: Monilaria moniliformis; assembly: GCA_034509125.1. Lineage (NCBI taxonomy): Eukaryota > Viridiplantae > Streptophyta > Magnoliopsida > Caryophyllales > Aizoaceae > Monilaria > Monilaria moniliformis. The sequence continues at coordinate 29,792 of JAYDZE010553984.1, read as the reverse complement.
AAATTATTACCAATCAATTAGAGATGATCACATTCTTGTAACTCAATTTTCAAAATGAATTTAGACATTTAAAGCTATAAGACAAGCTTGATATCTTCATGTTGTTATCAAATCTTGCTTGAGTAGTGACATTCGTCTCTCGTTTATGAAAGGATTGATGTGGCAAAATTAAGGCCAAGGTTCCAAAATTTTGTAATAATATGCCATTGCAGCTCGACATAATTGAGGGATTTGCATAATAATTGACATCTAAAATTGACACTATCGTTTATTATTATTATTTTTGTTCCTTGATAAAATTGTAACAACATAGAGAAGATAAGTATGGCCTCTGCGCAAGAATGACGCATATAATCGAGAAATGGTCCAACTATTTATTTTTCTCTATCACTAACTGGAGTAGCGTATTCTTTTAATCCAGGTAAATTGGGCTTTTGAGTGAGAAGCCCATGGCAGGATGTTTATTTAAAAAAATATATTCAATAAAAATGAAGGAGTGAAATCTCCAAATCCAAAACAAAGAAAAGGAATGAAAAAAAAAATTAATTGATTTATTTTCAAAAAAGAAATATTACTTCCCCGCCCCTTCCGGTCCCTCCAAACTCTCCAAATCCTACATCAATGGCGGCTGACGCTGCAAACATCAGACACGCTATTTCAGCACACCCCCAATCACTTAAACTCCCAAAAATCACTAACTATTACCGATTAAATGAGCAGTGCGATAGCAAAATCAGAGATCCAATGTCATTCCTCAGCCCGAAATCGCTGGCGACGCTGGTGGAAGCCGCCGTCTCTGCCCAATCCCCCCGCCCACGCCCGAACCGTCAAAACCCTAGAGGCATGATTCTCCAATCACCTCATCCACATGTACTCCAAGCTCGACCGGCCCGATTCGGCCCGCGCCGTCCTCTCCCTCACAAACCCTCAATTCCGCTTCGTCGTCACCTGGACCTCTCTAAAACGACCGTTACTTCTCCGCCATCTCCAGTTTCGCTACAATGTGCCGCGAGGGCCCCCAACGATTTCACCTTCCCTTGCTTGTTCAAAGCGGCGGCGCCGCTCCTCGGACAGCAGCTCCATGCGCTCGCCGTGAAGCTGGTCCTGATCGGCGACGCGTTCGTCGCCTTCAGCATGTTCGACATGTACAGCAAGACGAGGTTTTTATTCGATGCCGAGAGCCTGTTTGATGAATCTCGCAGAGGAACATAGCAATGTGGAACGCTAGGGCAGAACATTACACGTGCGTGGTGGACATGCTAGGCCGGGCCGGGCTGGTCGAACGGGCCTATAAGCTATCAAGGAGATGAGAGTTACTATCTCTATATGGGGAAATCTATTAGGTGCTCGTAAAATGCATGGGAAACCAGAGCTATCAAGATTGCAGCTGAGAATCTGTTGAAGCTCGACCCTCAAGATTCCGGGAACCATGATGTGCTCTTGAACATGCGTGCTGCAGCGGGGAGGTGGGACGAGGCCAACGTTGTGAAGGAGGACATGTAGGAGGTGGGGATCAAGAAAGGGGCAGGATGCAGCTGGATATCTGTGAAGAATAACATTCATGCCTTTCAAGCAAAAGATGCATCACATAGTTGAAATGCTGAGATTCAAGCGATGCTAGGTAAACTGAAGCGCACAAGGCTGCTGGGTATGTACCTGACACGAAGATGGCAGATGAGGAGGAGTCGGAGGTGTGATATCACAGTGGGAAGCTCGCACTTGCTTTTGGCCTCATTGCGCTCCCTCCCATATCAAGAATTGTTGGTAGAGAGATTATAGTGAGAGATAACAACCGGTTTCATCGGTTTGTGGATAACCAGTGCTCCTGTGGTGATTATTGGTGAACACATTCAATACTACATGATTGACATTGAGTTCTTGATTCCGGACCATAAACTATACTATTATTCGCAGCTTCTTCACGTCTGGCTTTGACAAGAAACTTCTAGAAGAGAGAGCGCGGCTCTCCGATTCAGTTCATCAACCTGCTTCAAGAGTTTCATAAGTGAAATGCTGATGGTTAGGGTGCTCAGAATGAGAGAACCTGACACTGTAAAATAAAATGGATTGATAGCCACATACAAATTTTTGTATGAACAATTCATTCTCTCTTTTTTCTTCTCCTAAGTATGTAAATAATACATCACTGAAGGTCATGTTTGGTAAATGTTACAGATTGCAGCACTAACGCTTTTACAGTCGAGCTCCATCGTCTTCATCCAGTTCTCGAAATCTCCAATTTCCTGTTCATACATACAAGTATTAGTCTCTCTCTCAGTAAATGGATTATCACTGTTACATTCAACCACACCACTGAGAAAAAGGAACTCAAGTTTCAGTTTTGATTCTCAGGAAATTTCAACAAAGCATTTGTTGAAGTAAATGCAAAATGTTATTTTAAGCTAAAACGCTTTTCAAACAACTTCCAAAAACCTTTGCAGATATGCAAATCTTGATTTGCCCGGCAAAGTCGAACCAAGAAAGACTAAAACTCGTGACCCCTTACATGTTATTTATGAAACGATGCGTATGAATACGTATGTTTCAAACCAAACAATACGTAAAGGCCACTACGCGTTATCTTCCCGATGCAATCTATCTTATAGCATCGTGCAAGAACACCTATGTTAAGACTGCATATAGAAAAAGGTTACAAATTTCAGTACTTAAATGCCATACACTAACAAGAACTAGCATTGTGGATACCATTACTAATCATTCTATATAACTAACTAATCAGCTCAAATCAAGATACACATCGCAAGAACCCCTGTGTGATTTTGTACGAATAATACAACAAACAACAAGCCAAGAAACAAAAGTAGAAACAATTCACTCACTAACCTTGACAGCGGTGTTTAGAGCATGAGACGCTGCAAGCCACTGATCGTTCTGCTTTGAGAATCGCACGATACTTGCTGCCAATGCTTGAATTTCCTTATCAATTCGCTCCTCGTTGATGAAGACATCCTGCACACCACCATCAACGGATTTGACAAGCAGATCCGACACACAGATTGCAGTCCGAATAGCGTCTTTCTTCGCTCTTTCTAGATTTTATTCAGCAGAAACAGAGGATGCAAGAGTAAAAAAGAAATGCAGCTTGAAAGTTAATTCACAATTTCCCCTAAAAAGGAAACGCAACTTAAGTTCAAACTGCAAGATCAAACTTCATATTGCAGCACAAGCAATTACAATTCAACTTGAAAGTTAATCACAGTTCTTCACAAAAAGAAATCGCTAATCAAAGCTAAACCTCCAAATGAACCATAATTTCGAGCAAAAACAAATATCAATCCAACTTGAAAGTTAATCACAGCTCCTCCCCAAAATCGCTAATTAAAGCTCAAACTCCAAATTAACCATAATTTCCAGCAAAAACAAATATCAATTCGACTTAAAGTTTTAAGCTCAAGCCACAAAACTAGCCATAGATATCAAACACACACATAGAGAAGGTAACACCGAACACACCAACAATACTCGAATTAAATTCGGTGTGATTAAAACCGACCAGTTCGTTCCCGCAGCTCAATCGCGGCATGATTGTGATCGCCGATCATTTGTAGCAGAGAAGCTTCGAGACTCCCCGCTTCCACATGATGCGATCGCTCAGCTTCACATAGCAATCATCAAACGTTCACAGTTGTCTTTAGAAGGGGAAAAGTAAAGCAGAATGTAACAATTTTCTCTATTTTTTCCAGATTTTCAGAAAATATTATAATTGAACCTTCTCCAAATCCTAAATTTCAGATTTTTCGTACAATTATCATCTACCAATTAGAAAATGCAACAAATTTTTTTTTTTTGAAATTGGGGGCGATGAAATGCAACCTCGATTTGAACGTGGAATTGAGCCCTAGCGGCCGTGGTTAGTTGGAGCTAACCGAACCGGGCGGTTCGAGTTAGATATGGATCCCGAAAGCGTGCTTCTCTATTGACGGAAAATTAAAATTTAACACCACGCTCAGTTTATTTCCTTTTGGTATGTCCATAATATGGTAATTTATTTATTTTTAGATTTTTTACAATATTTTTTAGATTATCTTTTCGTTTTTCATGTTTTTGAAATATTTTTCCTTTTGATTTTATTTCTTTTTTGGAGGAGTACAATAATTATGTATTAATAATAACGATGAATTTTAGCATTGTCGTATAGCATTTGAATTGATTTATGTTGCCCGAAACAAAGTCACGTTCCTTCGTATGTCATTTTCGACAAAAATGATTATATCATGTAGTATATAGTCGATTGCCACAAGTATAATATGTAATCCTAATTTAAATTGATTGATTTTATGCACAATTATGATTATATTAATGGTAAATTCAGAACCCATTAATGCATTTATCGACTTCAATAGTAAATTAATTTTCTATATTAATAACCTTATTTTATGCTAAAAAGTCAACTTGTGTTTATGCATTGGAACCATGTTTTATGTTTAATTTGACAGCAAAGACCTTGAGATTGAAGAAAATTTGCACACCTTCTCACTAACCGATGCTTAAAAAATTAAATTAATTTCTTCATTTTATTAATCTTTGGGCAATATATAAAATTAATCGTTTGACTGATTTATTTATTTTTTATATTTTTGTTATTTTATATATTAATTTTATCAAATCATTTGACTGATTAATTAAGTTAACCTTTTAAATTTATTTGTAATTTTATATATTTATTTTATCACTACGTGCAGTACATATATGATGCCACTGTTAAAATAAAATGTGGTTATATTAAGACACAATATTTATTATCTCTATATTTTAATAGAGAAAATTTTCATTTGGTTAGTATGCTTTCCTAATGCAATTTAATATATTTGCATGGCTTGCAGCTTATTGCACATAAATACTAATATGGAAAGGGCAATAATGCAAATTTCTCTTTTCACTATATTTAAAAAAAAAAAAATTGTCTGTAAAATCATGAAGAAAAAGTCAATTCTTATTTGTTCCGCACCTTTTAAAATTTGAATGTCAAATTGCAAAATTTGAAAAATTCTTAATTGTTCCATCTAACCAAATTAAATTATAATTTTTTTTAAAAAAAATCAATTATTCCCATAAGTCAATAACTATGCAAGTAACGAAATAATTATTTCGCTAACCTGAATTTGGATTATTCACTAGTAGTCTGTTAGGCAGTTAAATTATGCCAAAACTAATAGTAGTATTCAGTTCTTTGTCCTTTTTTTCCTTGGCTTAAAAGCCTACCGACATACCATAAAAAAAAAAAAATGTAGTTTTTCATACGCAACTTTTGTTTTTATTTTATCAAATTTGAAATATATATATATATATATATATATATATCATATAACATTATATATAATAATATACAGTAAAATTTATATGAAGAAATATCTTTGGAACTATAAAAAAAAGTATTTTTAAATAGAGATTATTCTTAAATAGATGTCTAAGATAAAAAAATTTAAAATTTTAAAATACATGCTAAATATATAAAGACTATAATTATCAAATATATGTACTTAGGAGAATTTTAACAAAAATATTATTATACATGTATATATATGGTCAAATGCAATATTTGACCCAACCACTTAAAATTGTATAGATACATGTATAATGTAATATATGCAAATCAACTGTAACAATATATATAATATATTGCTATTTATTTCTAAATGGAGGTGTATTTCCTTAAGGCGGAACTTTAAAAAATATAAATTATGACAATTTTAGAGTTTATTCATGAATAAAAATTTCTTTATAGAGGTTTTACTATATCATATAATTGTAAATGAAAAGTCTTATATTGCTAATAGTATATTATTTTTTATATTACTAACAGCGAACACGTACATACTGAAAAAATATCATATATTATCTGCGGACATATATTCTTAAAATTTGCATTATAAATCTTAATATTAATTCGAATACAACATTTCGATCGTATATAATTTGAAAATTACACAACAATTCACTAACAATTACGAGTAAAATTAAGAAAAAAAATAAAATACACGAAACAACAATCACACGATTAGAATAGAAATTAAAATGTATGATAGTATAAAATTGATAGAAGATGGAACTATTTCCTTGTCGAGTAATTAATTATTTGCATTATGAAAAGTCTATTATCAATTGTCACACATACTACGATGAGATCCACACGCCAAGAAAAGTTAAGCTCTCCCGCAACAAATTGTGACACCTTTCACTCCCATTATAATCTCAAAAACCTAACTCACTGTTTGTTTCATGCAACAAGAAATCTTGTACATAAACTATCTATTTTTTAAAGCAGAGTTTATCAACGGATATCACGTGTCGTTGAAAATTTCGTCAGTAGAAACTTTACCGACGGATTTATGGCAATCGTTGAAAATTTCGTCAGTAGAAACTTTACCGACAGATTTATGGCAATCGGTGAATATTATCGATGAATTTTCGGCACCTGTAGATTTTACTAATTATACTTTAATTGCAAAACGAAGTATAGAATGAGTTTCAAGAAAATGGTGAGATTGCATTGGAAGATATATAAAGAAAATTAACCAATTAATGATGGTTGAAATATATATTTCAATTTCATTCAATAATTGGTAGTGTTGGGATTTGATAATCCCCAAGAAGACCTTGCCATATACTCATATGGATGAAATAAACCCATTTATTTGAAGCAAAAATAATTAACTAATCAAATAATTAATCAAGAATCTGGTCCAATATATGATTTTGATGTGTGTGTATATATATATATATATCTTATATATAGTTTACGGATTAATTATTGCATATAAAGTAAATATAATTTAAAACCAAAATAATATAGTACTAGATAATATTTAAATAATGTTATAAATCAATTATTCTCCAATTATGCACGGCAACATATATAAGCTATTAGTATAGATTAATATTTTTGTCTTGCATGATTTGACTAAGAAGCCTTCGTGTAAACACACATATTCTGACGTCATTCATAAACATTAATTTTATTTAAAATTAATTAATGCCACACTTGTAAAATCTGTATATAAGCACCTACTAATGACCCCTAAATCATTATTTTATTATGATTCACAAAATCCATGCAATCCCTAGAGGACCTACAATTTTAAATAATTATATCTTTAAACAATATTAATAAATTAATTATTGAAAAATTAACTGACCTTTTCTTCTAATTATTTTAATTGGGTTTTCAGCCTTTTTTTTTCTTTCAATAAACCAGTATTTAATAAACATAATAAGATATGACCAAAAAAATTGTATATATATGTAGGTCAATTTCTCTCTATCTTAATTGATTTTATCATTTTCGATTGAGTGATGCTAAATATCCACATTATATCTGTCTACACGCATTTTTTTTTTAAGAAATCAGACCGATTCAGTTAAAATTGGTTCACTTAATGAAATTAAATTTATAATCTCTCTCTAAATTGGTAGAAAAATGACTATTACGTAAATAAATATTAATGTATTATTGTTTTTTGAATATATTAGCTATTATACTCTTCTGTAGGTTGCCATAATGTGGCTCTCAACTTTATTGTTTCCCATTTTGAGAGTTAGTAATTAATTTCCATCTGAATTGTATAAGTTTCTGCTGTGACATAATACTAGTATTTATTAAACTTGTAATTAAAGCATTGGGCAGCACAATCACCATACCTTTTGTCTCCTCTCTCTCCTTTATTATCTCTCTTCAATTTCTCAGCTGCTGCTAATTTATGGTGCACAGACTAATATGGGTTCAGACTTCATTAATGAATCACACACAGTCAAACCTTTAATCTTGATACCGACCACACGTGCAACGTTAGGGTTTGTTTGGATGTGCAACAACTACCATGACAAAAAAAAAAAAAAAAAAATTCAAGAAAAGTAAAAATCAAATCCTACCACACTAGCTAGCCCTACTCCTAACTAGAAATATATTTTTCCATGCATTAAGGAACAAGAAGAATATATCTTATCAAGTTCAAAATTATTGATCTAGTGTTATAATAAGTATTCTTTAATCTTTTAAAATAATCTTCTCTAAGGTCATGTGACATATTAAAATTTATTAAAACTCATATATTAAAGAAGTGGATAGTTACTCTTTTTTATCCTTAGTTATTGTATGAGAATGGATAAAATTACGAATTTGCAATGATGATATTATAGGGGTAAAATTGTAAGTTTCACATCATTTTAGATCTTAATATGTAATTTTGAAATGTGATATTTATTTTAGAATAAAATTTATCTACGAATAGAATACTTTTTTGATGATGCATGGATGAAATATTAGTTTAATTGATTACAAATATATCTGGTACGAGTCTGAATTCAAATTTGATTATTATTCGTTTTGTGGGGTTTTGACCCATCAATTTTGGATTCAGCCACTATCTAACGAATCTTGAATAATAATAATAACAACAATAATAATAGTAATGGTGAAATCGAAATGAAATTCCAAGACTTATAAAACAAGGGTTTTCTTCTTTATTCCTAATAAAAAGAAAAAAGAAAAAAGAATGGATACATTTAGTCAAAGAAAGGGATATGGTTATTGGAAATGCTGCTGTAGCTAGCGGTGCTAGAAGGCGATGTGTACAGTGACGGAGCCGAAGAAGTCGACGAGATCACGATGGACGGCGGCGGCGCTGCTGCCGGAGCCGGCTGAGAAGGCGTCGGAGTGGGCGGAGCCTGCGGCAGCTCCGCCACGGAGACGGCGAGTGCGGCGTTGGTGGAGGCGATGATGGAATTCGCAGCTTCTCTATATTTATATCTGAGAATCTCTGCCCTCACTGCGTTGAGCTCAGCTTGCAGGGTTTGGATCTGCTGCTGCAGCGCAGAGATTGCACCCATGCACCCATAAACTGGATCTCTTAGCCTCACGTTTGCTTCGTAGACCAAACTGTTTGCTGCGTCGGCTCTTTGGGGCTCCGGCACCTCCTGCACAATTTAGGGAAGTTTAGATGTGGTGTGAATCCATAACCGTTAATCAGGGACGGACGCAGAAAAAAAAGACAAAAAAAGAAACTTTGAAGAGAGTTAAAATCGAAATTTTAGGAGAAAAGTAGCACCTTCTGGATTTGCAACTGACGTTAGTCACATGCATAGGGTATCTCGACCTAGAATAGTTAAAGTGCTGGTGGAATTTAGTAAGTTTATGACGTTTTGATAATTAATGAAATTGTCGCTCCACCGACTAGTCTGTTTGTAATTAATTAGATAAGAAGATATTTGGATTTGGTTATTGAAGTGGATTTAGTTATGTTATGGTCGATTTATGCTATAGATGGATACAAAATGGGACAAATTATTAAAGATTTTGAGATCTTGAGTTTTTAACTCCTAATTCTTGATCATAATCTATTAAATTAGTATTTATGGTGTTTGATTTTGTTCATGTGAGTTGAGGGGAGTCTCAAAACCTTTACTTTGGATTGAAGGGAAGCATATAAATAATTAAGACAGATTTCTAACTCTTCAATAGAATCAACTCGTATTTCATTTTATCAGTACACGACGAACACAAGATGAAGACTTCAATCGATAATCTAGATAACTTCATATATAAAACTCTAATTTGACAACATATACTTCAAATTTAAACCTATTATCTTGAGTTAGTAGGCGGGAAATTTGAGATTAAGATTCATATCCTAATTAATTACTAACTCTTACAAAAAAAGAAGTTAAGAGATAGGAAAATTATTACCATGAGCATCTTGGAAACATTGCTAGCTCCAAAAACTTTGTGCACTGCAGCAAATTTGTGGGGTTCATGTGGGGAGAAATAGGGCGAAAAGTGGCATTCCTCAGCACATCTTCTCCGTAAAAGCTTGCACGCGGCGCACGGCGTGATCGTGTTTAAGCTTCCCGGCGGCCCGAAAACGTGTCTCCTTCCCATACTTACCGACGGCGAAGGCGACGAGTTGTTGTTGCAACCATCGATCTCCGTTTTCAGCTTCTTCCCGATCTCATCAAACCCTTCCCTTCAAATTACATATATATAATTAAGTTACATGTATTTGCAAGAAGTTAATAATCATGATAGTATTTTGTGTGGTTGTTGTTGTAAATGAAGAAAAATCAAGAATAGGGTTTTTGGGGGATTGATTTGATTTACCTTTCTCTTGACATTCACGAATTATATATGCAAGAAAACAACAAAATTGAAAGTGAAGGAGGAAGAAGATTACAAAATGGGCTTGCTTGAAAGATGAGATCTCTCTCTCTCTCTCTCTCTCTCTATCTCTCTGTCTCTCTCTCCCTCACACACACACAAAGTAGGGTCAATGTTGTTTTTGTTGAAGAAAGTGGCAAGATCTTTAAGTGTGGAAATTGGTGAAGTAAAAACTATTTAGGGCGGCTGGCTAGCAAGTACAACATGAGAGAGAGAGAGAGAGAGGAATGCCAGCTCTTGAGAGAGGGGTTGCCCATGTGTGAGATCTCTCAGATATTGACTTTAGGAAAGCAACATATCCTGACTTTGCTTCATAGGTTCAACAATAAATATTTATTTGTATAAAGAAATCATCGAACGTCTCAAGCATATACAATATACAAATTTGGAAGTGTTAGAATGTGGACAACGACATCTTCCTACATCTATATAAGCTCATTATTGTAGCATCATGACTTCAATAATATATATTGGTGGAGACATAAATTAATTATTATTATATATTATATTTTGGGTATTTGACAATGAGCCAAATTCGATCACTATCAATATTAGGGTGTGAAATATAGTATGGGAAAGATCTTGGTATGAACAAGAACTAGTGAAATTAACAACTAATATTGCCCATATATACATAGACTTTGTTGATTAGTCGAATCTACCTTTTTGTCTTTTGTATGCTACATTGATTAAAATAATGCAAACGCCAAGAAAAATTGTAATTTCTTTTATTTTCTATTTTGCAACTACCTTTCAATACACACACACACACCAATTTATTTTATATACTACTACTAAATTAAGAATATTTAATCATATGCCATAAGAGAAATTTATTATATATTACAAACCTTTCTCTCAAACTCCTCTGACGGCTACCACATATTTTAATTTAATTACAATATCAAATTTCCATTTCTGTCATGAGTAAAGCAATTAACAACCCCCTAAAAAAAAATCAAATTTCAACTAGTTTCAATTACTATTTTTTATGGAATATTAAATATATGTGAACCATCATCATTTCACAATAAATATTTATAAGAAAATGTTTCGTAGAAATACTTAAGAATAGCTCTCGAAGATGTTTCTAGAAGGAATGAGTTTTATCTACCGTGCAAAAACACGTCACCGATCTATAAAAAGAACGGTCGGAGAGAGCTCCGACGCTCAAGTCAGAAAGAGTTCTCTGAGAAGCAAATAATAAATAAGCAATAGAACAGTGAAAATATGAATGTGATGTAGAAAGAAATTGATACATTAGAAAATGCATGGGGTGTGATATTTATTCATTTACTAATGCAAATACAAGGGTAAGATAGTAATTCTAACTCTGGGTCGGATGAAGTCCAAATACCTCAGTCCACGTTCTGCTCGGGAGCGGGGCCTAGTTGGGCTGGGCCTGACCCGACTACTCATGCTCCAATATGGACTGGGTTCGGCCCATTTAGGTATTTTTCTATAATTAGAAAAACATGGATGTTTTTGTCTGATATATAATACTTCACCCGTCCCACAAAATAGTACAGACTAGCTCCATATTCCATATTAAATAGAGCTAATCACGGTTCAGTTTCAGTATCTAACATTTTCAAGTCGACTAATTGACTGTGGTCTGGTCAATTAATGCCCTAAATGAAATCGATATTTTTTTACTACAATCTTATATGCAGTTCGATCGAAAATTTTCTTAAAAGTTCATGTAATTTTCTTATCACTGTGTTTCCGTAATATATGAGACTTTGCGGCCGCTACTTTCAGTTTGCATTGGATAAACACATATTCCTATGTGACGGGTTCAAACTTTTTTCCGCAATTTGAGTTTAAACTAGAACACTTTTATTTTATTTTATTACATTATCAAGTATAATAACGATTTGTCAACGAGAGTACATAAATTTAGAATTGTTCAGAATTTTGTTCAAATTCTAAATCGAACCGAACCAAATCAAACCGCAAATGCAACCACCCCTACAAAAATTCAATAGCCAATTAACTAAAATAGAATAACGACATAATGGCAACACCATTTCACAACTAAATTCCTCAATTATGATCTTTGTGTTGTCAGCTGTCGCAATGTTCACACATTAAATCAAATTTTTATCATAGAATAAAATCTTGTGCTCTTTTGAAGGTTATTCCATTGTACAATTATTAAAAACCCCACCACAAGAATTATCCTCGTACATTCGTTTCGCGACCAAAAGATGTTCAAACACATTGCTTGTTTTTCACGGAAATTAATAAAATACATTTATTTGATCTAATAATAAATTATTATTGTATTTTTGAAAGGGCTCTAACGATATAGTGACGGACGCTGAAAAAAATATTGGTAGGGGCTGAAACCCTCTAATTTCCGATTTCTCGTTCTTCGAAGCATCAATTTGGTAAGGGCTAAAGACAATTTCTGCGCGAGAATTTTCATATATATTAAAGTAAAAAAAAATAGTTCTTTTAGGGGCTTAATCCCTTCCCGCCCATGCTAACAAATATAATATGTCACCTAATATCTTACTTGGATGAACCATATGTATATAGAAAGAGGTTCAAATGAGAACTCATATTTAATATAAGAACATGGAATCATTTTCAGCTCTTTTATCATGAAGATCTACAATGGATGCATGTCCTTGCTGAATGAGTACAGCACAAGGATTCGAATCCTATAAGCAGCGGAAATTTCATTTAATTTAATCTTTTTTCGAATGCAATTTTATTTTTAGTATTTTTACTTTTTACGATACATATAAATATGCATGCTTTGCTTACCTCCCTCAATGTAAATCACACTCTTCTTCAATACCATAGCATAGCTAGGGTTTGTTTCTCATTTTCCCCACCTCCTCCAAACCCAATACACAAAAAATGCCCATCATCTCTGCAGAGACCATGTCCAAGAAATACCACACTGATGGATTCAAGTATGCTGCTACAGTTATATGTTTCGAGGGCGACGGAGATAGTGATGACGATGGCGACGACGACGACGGAGGCTATGATTACGCTCCAGCCGCATGAATATAAAAAGGTGGATCCGACTTGCCTAACCAAGCAAGCTAATGATATATGTTGCGTAAGATAACATTATGATCGAGCTTTTGTACTTGCAAGTAGTTCACAGGGGTCGAGGTCGGCCAATGAGACGATGGGGATAAGCTTCATCGTCAAGAGGAAAACAATCTGGATCACCAGCTAAAACCCCTAAATAATCATTCAGTGATAAAGGAGGAACCTTATAGTAGAATGTTGTGAGTTGTGGATTATACATTATTTGATGTATATATATAGCCCACAATGTATGTTAGTAGATTTATTATGATGAATGTCAAAGTATATATAAGTTGCATGCAGGAATTATTAAGAGTTAGTGTTATATTTTGTTTATGTAAGTTGTTGTATATGTGAAAGCTTTGTGAATTCAAAAGATTTACAAATTGCTACCAAGTCTAAGAGCTAATGAATACTCACTTTGATAATGAAAAGACAAATATACCCATCATAAAATATACATATGAAAACCATTCATTTTTTTGGGTATGAATAGACAATATGGAATTTGCAATTGCGAGTTTTAGGTTTCTTGATTGATGTTCATGCATGTTTACATGAATTGCGACTATTACTCGAAGCATTCGAGCGTTATGTTCAGTGGCGGATCCAGTTGGAAACAAGGGGTAAAGTTGTAAAAAAATTAGTATTATTATATAATTAATAAGTATATATTATATATCTATGTACTCCCAAAATAAATTTAAAAAAAACCTATTTTTATATAGCTTGTCTATTTATTTTAAAATCTTATTTTGTAATTTGGGTTTTGATGTCTTAAGTTAAGCCCAATACCCTATTATCCATATAAAAAAATTGAAAAAAAATTGAGAGAGAAGAAAGAAAGCTGATAGCTCATAGACTTCAGCGGCTGCCTCTTTCCTATCAACGATTGTTCGGACTTCGAAGCTCTAAGTTGTTGTAATTATTTATCGCACCTCCAAATCGAAAACTTATATTTTATGTTTATTAGATGTATTGAATATGGGATACAGTCATACAGATAATCATAGAATTTATTTTAAGGGAATATATACAAAAAATGTCCAAATATCAAACATTTTTCTCAAAAATGACCTAACACTCAAACTATATTTGGTACATAATTTTTGAACATTAATGTAACAAAAATGTCCAGTGTTGAATTTTCCAGGCTTGGAAATTGTCACTCAAATTAATTTGTAATTAATTGGTGACTGAAAATTCCCTTCTTAATAAATAATTATATAATAGATAATAAATCCTTGCCCCTATCATAAAAAATTACAGAATATAATAATAATAATAATAATAATAAAAAAAAAAAATCGTCGTGATCTTTTACTTTTCTAAATAACGAAATTGTAGTTTATGTGTATCCAGCGTGTTGCTGCCCAATTGTATGCTGCACAATATTATCTCTGTCATTTTCCCTCTCTCTGCTTCAACGACCATTCTTTTAAGTTTCAACCAACCACCCGTATTTTGTATTTTTTCGTTTTTTATTTATTTATTTTGTTTAACAATAATCACACGTTTTTCTTGACAACAATGATCACCCACATCTTTTGCTGGCTCTAGGAAAATTCCTAAGCAACTATATATATCATCACGCGATTCTTATCTTCTGTATCTTCACTTATCTGGGTAGACCAGCTTAATCACACTTCAAATTCAGTGGTATGCATACCATACTTTGCTTTTGTCATTCAATGTTGACTGGGATTGTGTTTTTAGTGTTTTTTGTGATGTGGGCTACCATCAAAATACGATATTTTGATTCTTGATTCTTGATTCTTGATTTCTTGATTATGTCATATCTCTAGGTGTTAGCTTTGTACCTACCAATTTCGAAAATTTGGGCCTTTTTGTAGAGTTATGATATGAATTTAGGGCCAACATGTTTTGAAGGATTAGGCATTGTTTGATGAGGTGTGTATTAAGCCTAATTTTGGGAGTGGCTGTTGGCTTCTTGATAGACACTTTTGCCATTCATGTAAAAGTGAGAGGCAATTTTGGCATAATTGAGTTCATGTTTTACATGTTTAAGAGTAAAGTAGACTTGCATTAGCAATCTAGTTGCTCAATTTTACCACTATTTTGGTTGGTTTCTTCCAAAACTAGATATGCACCTAACTAGACTTTGAATATGTGATCACTATTATGTTGATGAAAACTAGTTCAAGACCATTGTTTGTTAATTATACTTTATATGATACATAATTTATAGGAAAATTGCGTGTTTTGGTGTCACATAAGTCGGTAGCTCTGCTCATAGTCTTGGCCTTTCTGGTACATGGTATGCATATTAGGTAAGAATTAACATATAGCAGTAGAGTTGGAACTTGGAAGTCTTCACTTGTGTAATAGCAATGGAAGATGATCTTCATTTCGTTGAACTTGCAAGAATCTTACACAACATTCTATTTAGTTCAACTAGGCCTCATTTTTCTCTCTTGTGAATTGCCTTCTAGGTTTTGGTTGCTTGCGCTTGAAGCTGATTGCTGAAGTTTCAGTCGGTTGCAAAATTTATCACCCCGAATTGGTAGGGTTAAGTATGGATCATAAAGGGGCTATAGTGATGCAAAAATACGAGTTGGGGAGGTTATTAGGCCAAGGGACATTTGCAAAAGTTTACCACGCTAAGTGTGTGGAGACGGGGCAGAGCGTGGCCATCAAAGTAATAGACAAGGAGAAGGTCAGGAAGGCGGGGATCATGGATCAGATCAAACGAGAGATATCTGTCATGAGGCTCGTTAGGCACCCCAATGTCGTTCATCTCTATGAGGTCATGGCCACGAAGACCAAGATCTATTTTGTGATGGAATATGTCAAAGGAGGCGAGCTCTTCAACAAGGTGGTGGCAAAGGGCAAGCTGCCGGAAGATGTTGGGAGGAAATACTTTGAGCAGCTGATAGATGCTGTCGAGTTCTGCCACAGCAGAGGAGTGTACCATCGGGATCTGAAGCCCGAGAACATTCTGTTGGACGAGGATGAGAATCTCAAGGTGTCGGATTTCGGGTTGAGTGCCATCACTGAATGCAGGCGCTCGGATGGGCTGCTCCACACGACCTGTGGCACCCCTGCCTACGTGGCGCCAGAGATCATCGGGAGGAACGGGTATGATGGCGTGGGAGCAGACATCTGGTCATGCGGGGTGGTGCTTTTCATTCTGTTGGCCGGATATCTCCCGTTTCACGACTCGAATTTGATGGAGTTGTATAGGAAGATCGGCAAAGGAAAGTATAAGTTTCCTAGTTGGTTTTCGCCTAAACTTCGCAAGCTCATTTCAAGAATGTTGGACCCAAATCCAATTAGTAGAATCTCAATTGCAAAGATAAAGGCAAGTTCTTGGTTCAAGGGGGGGATCGAAGGTGGACCGTTAGTAGTATCTCCGGGTGTCACGGTCACATCGGGAGAGAGCAACGAGCAAGAGGCGCGACGCCTTCTGAAATTGAACGCTTTCGACATCATATCCTTGTCGGATGGATTCGATCTTTCCAAACTATTTGAGGAATCTTGCTTGGACAAGGAATGCCGGATCATATCGTGCAAGCCCGCGCCCGTCATCATCTCCAAGCTCGAGAAGGTGGCGAAGATCGCGAAGATGAGGGTGAGTAAGAAGGAGGGGGGGTTGCTCAAATTCGAGAGGTCGAAGGAGAGCAGAGACGGGGTTTTGTCGATTGAAGCTGAGGTCTTCGTGATCACTCCGGTTCTTCACTTGGTGGAGGTGAGGAGAAGATATGGAGACGCGGTGGAGTACGAGAAGGTATTGAACAAGGTTATAAGACCCCGTCTTGTTGACATTGTCCGGTCGTCTCCAGACGAGATATTGCCTGAGCAGAGATATCAGCAATTGCCATCATAGGTGCAAGAGCATCCCATTTTAGGTTTTTTTTTTTTTTTCTTTTTCAAAGATGATTAATAATAATTCTTCGTTTATCCCGATCTCCTAGCCATAGCTTGAAATAGTGAACATATTAACTTGCCCAATTTTTTAATCCTCGTTCTTTTTTACATAAAAATTGTCACTTTTATCTGTCCGTACCAAAATTTGTATAATCGAATAAGAGACAAAGGTCGGTACAACACAACTAAATTCAAAATCAACTACAAACCCAAATCAACAAGAATTCTATTGAATTTCTCAAACGATGAATCGCGGCGCCATGAATTTCAAAATCCGGCACCTGCATTCTTATTTTCTGCACCCTATCACTCTATCACAAACTAAGCTTTCTTTCATTTTCCATCGTAAATGTATGAACACTTTGAATAATCACTGAAATATTAATATACAGGCACAAGTATGTTTTTGTATCGCCAAAAAAAAAAACAAAAAATAATATAATAAAAAAAAAACACTTATATTTAAACAACAAACAAAAAGTATGACGAAACTACCCCTGCAACCGCCGTGGGCCGAGTGGGAATCTAGTTGCTGCAGGAAACCTGCACCTCCGGTCGCCGCAGAATCACCGGCCTAATCTTGTCATTCCACAACCCGGCGAACGTAGAGGCGTCTCCGGCCTTCCGTTTCACCTCCACCACCACCAACCGGTCGGTTAACCGGTAGACGTCTAGAGAGACTACGAAATCACCATTTTGCCCCTCAAGCTCCACCCCGCATTCCTTGGTCTTCCTCAGCTGCAGGCCGCCGCTATCCGCCTTCACCACCTCCTCCACCTTCTCAATAACCGTCTCCGGCTGCTCCTCCGCCGTGAGACGGTCCACATCCTCCGACGCTACGAATTTTCCGTCGAACAATCTGGAGAGATCGAGTCCCCGGGAGAAGGAGATGATATCAAACGCGTTCAGATCCTGCGTTTTCCTCTCTTCCTCATTCACCAAACCGCAGATGCTCTCCGGTTTCACCTCGGAATACCCATTCCTGAACCACGAATCGAGCTTGATTTGATCAATCGAGATTCTAGTTTCAGGATTTGTGTCAAGTAATCGAGAGAAAAACCGTTTCAGATCCGGCGACATCCACTTAGGGCACCGGAATTCGCCTTTGTAGATCTTCTTATACATGTTCATCAAATTCGGATCGTTAAACGGCAAATATCCAGCGGTGAGGACGAACAAAACGACGCCGCACGACCACACATCCACCTTCGCGCCGTCGTAGCCTCTCTTTGCGAGGATCTCCGGCGCCACGTAGGCAGGCGTGCCGCAGAGCGTGTGCAGTAAGCCGTCGGATCGCACGTGATCCGCAAGCGCGCTCAAACCGAAATCCGAAACCTTCAAATCGCCATTCTCATCCAACAACAGATTCTCCGGCTTCAGATCGCGGTGGTACACGCCTCTCGAATGGCAGTAGCTCACGGCGGAGATCAGCTGCTGGAAATACTTCCTCGCCAGATCCTCGCTGAATCTCCCCTTCGCAACCTTCGCGAACAGCTCCCCGCCCTTAACAAACTCCAAAACGAAAAAAATCTTCCTCTTCGTCGCGAGCACCTCATACAGCTTCACGATGTTCGGATGCCTTAGCCGGCTCATGATCGAGATCTCGCGCTTGATATTATTCATCAGCGTCGCATTGTTATTCAACCTGCTCTTGTTAATCACTTTAATCGCGACGCTGCGGCCGGTGGCGACGTCGCGCGCGTGGTAGACCTTGGCGAAGGCGCCGCAGCCGAGTAGCTTCCCGACCTCGTACTTGTTGAACAGAGCGTTCTCCGGCGACAGAGCCATTGTCGAAGCAGCGGTTGCCAACGGCGGCGCGCGAGCGGAACTCGACGCCCCGTGGATCTCCGACATCAACGGTGGAATCTAGACGCCGGGGCAACGATTTTGAGAGATTAATTGTAGAAGAATTGGGAAATTCCAGCTGCAGATTAAGGGAGATTTTGTTAGGTGAAAAAGCTAATAATAGTTGTGGTGTCTGTTTTGAGAGAGTGGTTTGAGACTAATCAAAAAGTTTAAAGCCTATTTCGAGATTATTTAATTAGACTGCCAGAAAAATGATTCGCATGTTTTTATACTGTACGAATTTGCGCGTTATGGTCCCTAATAAACTTGGATTTTTTATTTATTTTTTTATTGAGAAAATACACCTGGAATTTTGCTTTTTCTTTTTTCTTTTTATTTTTTTGGTTGGGGGGTCAGGGGAGATGGGGTCAAGTGTTATTTCAAATCTAGAAAGGGTGGGAGACGGATAAAAATTCGAACCAAGATATTTTCAGACATTTGTATTTCAATTTGAATAAAAAAATTAATGGATAGAATTATGCAATTGTTCTTGAATTATTTAAAGATTGAGAAAATCTATATTATGTACAAAATTCACGAGAAATAAAATTCTTATGATTAGAAAACTTTCATTGAATAAAAAAAAAAACTCTGCACATCATTCAAAATTTTAAATAATTTATTATTTGGACACGATTTTTAATAAGAAAATTTATATCTTCAATATATTATAAATTTGTCATCTCATCGAAATATGACCTAATTAAATGAAATTTATTTTAATATTTAAATATAATTTATTAATATATAACGGTATTGAAAATATGACAAATAGACGACGAAGACGTTTTCCTTTCCCACCAGTAGGTCGGAGAGTCATTTAGCGGTGTGTAAAATGTGATAAACTAGACAACGAAGACATTCACCTTCCTCTCCTATTAGTAGGTCGGAGGGACCTCCTCATTTAGAAGGTGCTTACGTGCGTGAGTGTGAAATAACAATATCTGTTAATCATAATAGATAGTTATCTCTTTACACTACTCGAAATGCAATATTCTTAGTAACTTGTGCTAGACTATGCACTGCTCAATTAGTTGTTTTAATGTTATTTTCTTTATGAGACAAATTTTCATTTTCTCATGTTAACTCGTAAAAATTTTATATACTTATTTTGAGAAAAAGTAAAAAAAGGTGGATGTCTTTAAAGTGTCAATTTAATAAACTACTTTCTTCTAATTTTGGACATGTTTAATGCCACGTCAACACGTAGCTATCCTACACGTGTATCGTACGAGAAGAGTATTAGCTAACGTGTCTGACTTTCAATTTTTATATATTTTTTATATTCTTTTTTATGTATTGTTTTGTTTTTTGATTTTTGAAGGAACTATTTTTAATTTGAGGGTGGCGGCAGGGCGGCGGTCGGCCGAGAAGCGGTGCCAAATGGTCGGCGCTTGGTCAAATATCTCTACACATAAATTTATTATTTTATTTTCCGTCGTTGAAAACTATGTTATAAATTACGCAAGCGGCAGCATGTAGCACGACCAGAATATTCATTTCCAAAGTCATAGGTATTTTCAATTTATCATTTTAATATTTATGAATTAGGGGTATTTTGATAAATTTGTGTTAAAAATATAATTTTAAAAATATTATTATTAAATTAACTAAATTTGAAAATTTGTCATCTCACATAACTTAAACTCATACCTAATTGCTTTATCTTTTTATTGTTATTCTTTGGTTTGAGATTAATATAAAAAAATTGTAATAAAAATAGAACTTTCGAGATTTGTTAAATTCATAATAAATTTGAGCTTAATTTGTGTTTTGATTTTAAAGAAAATTTTATCAAATAAACAATGAAATATATTCTTAAACTTTCAACGTAAAATATCTGGCTCCGTCACTATCGGATTAGTATTTCATAATTAAGTTTTAATTTTATCCAACATGTTTGGAAAAATGGCAATATATATTCTATTAGAGAAATTAGTATATATACATACAACATATTAATAATTTTATGAGCAATAATTAAGGTCATACCAAAAATGAGAAAATTATACAAACGCCTTTGTTATTAGTCTCATTTAAGCCCAGAATTATATTGCTTAAGCATCAATAATTAAATACAGTTACGTAAATTAATATGTCATAGTTAATTTAACTATGCTTCAATAATTAAATATTCCAAATAAAGAATATGTAATTTAAAAGCTCACCAAAAATGCCATTGATAATTGTAGATCGGCAGCGGCATATTCAACACACATAAAAAATATAGCAAATGTGACAGCCAATTCATCCATTCAATCATTTAATACCAACAACAAATAAATGAAACGACACCGTATGCTTTCAATGTAGTAGTATGAATTGTTGATGCAAAATTAAAATTGAAATACGATATGTATACAAAAACTCTATTTGGTAATATAAACAATTAAAAATAGTAATATTTTATAAAGAGAATACAAAAGATAGTCAAAAGCGAACAATTAAAATATACTCTCTCACTCTAAAAAATATAAAATATAAATATAAATATAAATAATACTCTTTTTATTTTATTTTATTTTTTATAAAGAGAGTAGTATTAACTAATCTCTCGACAATGAAACGCAACTTAGTTGATAAGACACTTCCCCTTCAACCAATAAATCGGGGGTTCAAGTCATCATGGAATAAATGGAGAACCATTATTAACCATAAAGAGAGAAAGAAAAAAAAAACATTCACTAATCTCATAATTCAAACAGAAATTAACAATAAAAAATCACAAAAATAATACTTTCATGAATAATCGAAACGAATATTTAAAACTTGTAATGATAAGAAATAATTTTTGTACATAATAATTTGTCAAGGCATGTGTTGTCACCCACAAAGCATATATATAATTGGGGATGAATAAACTTAATAAAAATTAATAGTGTGGGACTTATATTATGGAGTAATGGTGAGGCATTATTAGGGTATGTAGAATTTGTTCCGGCACTTGCACCTCCACGCTTCCGGGTAGTACTCTGTCGTCACCGGCGTCCCCGGTGTCACCGGCACATGAACCGGCGCGCAGGGTGTGCAGCCGCCGCACTTTGAACTACATCGCGGCGGAGATGATCCCGGACCGCCGAGTAGCCGTCTTGCTCCTCCTATATATTCTCTTATTCGCTCCAATTTTGTAGCTTTCTAAATTCTATATCAATAATAATAAAGAATAAGAAAAGTTTTGAGTTTTTGGATAATATATATCTGTAGATGTCTCAAATTATTGGGTTGGCCCGGATTTGGTTCGGGCCTATTAAATCAAGAAACGGGCCGGGCCGGGCCGGCCATAAATTTACAACTTTAGATGCCCACAACGAATAGAGTAAAATGTTAAAATAGAGCACATCATTTTCATTTTTATAAAGCAAACTGATTTATTATTATGAATTTTCCAACATTAACCTCAAATACTAATGTGAGCCGATGGCATTTGGTTCTGTTAAGTAGTTGCAGATATGTTGAGAGAGAGAGAGAGAGAGTAGTATTTGAGCCGAGGGCATTTGGTGTGTTAAGTAGTTGGATATATGTTTACAGAGAGAGAGAGAGTTTAGAGAGAGAGAGATAGAGTAGGTTGTGTAGGCCAAAATGATAGTTGGGCTTTACTTAGATTGAACCAAATATATGTTAACCTCTATTTAAATTTCTCATTAAAAAAAGTTGCATGGCTCCAAATTTTGTAATCAATAAATTACCAAATTAAAACCTAATAAGTGATATTTAATTTTTACTATTGAATGATGTAATGGAAAATGGTGTGAAAAAAGAAAAAAAAATGTTGTAATTATGAAATAGAACAATTTTTTAATTGATCTCATAATTTTTTAATTATGAATAAAATAATTAAATTCCCATTCCAGCCTGGGCCCTGCTAGTGGCTAGAAATTAAAGACTATTTTGTTTGGTGGTAATTGAATTTTCCGTAGTATTTTAGGTACCCCAGAAATTTCAGTATATATACTCCAATAAATCTCATTTTTATTGTTAAATAATATTAAGTAACATAGACATAATTTACTAAATTGTTTGTACCCAAAATTCTGCTATTCTTTTATTATACATAAATTTTATTTAGAATTAATTATTAGTTGCAAATCAAATACTCTTCCAAACTTACAAATTCAGCATTCGTTTTTATTTTATTTCATAAGTGCAACTAACGACGACCACACGATGACGTACGCATTAATCTGAAACTAAAATGTAAAACCATAACAAGAGAGGGAATGTATAAAAAAAACAATAAAAATGATATAACATTAATTCTCACCTTGTAGGAAATTTCACCAGCTTCAATAGTAAACATGCTCTCTGCATGCATAAACCATGAAAATAGCAAATTAATATCAAAAAATGAAACCACATAATTTTGATATTTAATTCGGGATCGTATATATTTACATATTTATAAATCTATACGATTATGTTTTTTCGACCGTAGATTTTCTGATCCAACGAATCAAATTTAGTCTCGGTTCTAAAATAAGACGGATTTCCACACTAGTGCGCCTCTCTCTGTATATATATATGATGGTAAATATCTAAACCAGAAAAAAAAGATGGAATTTTGATATATAATAAATTCAAGAAAATGAAACCACTGACCTGAAAGAATGTGTGGATTTTGACAGGAAATCAAAGTGGCAGAAAAACATAGGAAGAAGAAGAAAAGGATTGTAAGAGAAATGGGAAACCTCCACTCCTTGAAACCTACATCTTCTTCTTCTTCCAAAGATACAGATCTCCATGAACAGCAAGAAATTTAACTAAAAGAAATAAATAAACTCAAAATATTGGAAAATCTTCCAATGATTTTGTGGTGCCCCATGCAACAAAATTTAAAAAAATATATATTTTTGGGCTGAAATTTACAAAGATTGGTTTAAAGGGTGGCTTGTGTAGGGGTTATATAGAGATTGGAGGCCATAATATTTTATTTTATTTTATTTATTGAGGGAAAGTTTTGCTATATTTGGAGGTGAGATTGTGTAGCAAGTTTCTATTCTGTTTGGGGGTTAACTATTTCACGTCGTGTCTTTGTTGGATGTATTTATGTAGATTTATGCGTCATAATAATCATTTTTTTTAATACTAGTTGTTGTAGTAGTGATGAAATAAAGTGTGAAATCATATATTGTATAGAAATAAAATATTCTGTTTGTCTATTAAAAATAGTCACATTAGTAGACAATTAATATGCGTTTTAATGTTTAATTGGTAAAGTAAGAGAGTGTGAGAAAAAGTTGTTTGTGTAGTGTTGTGAGAAATTTCTAAAAATAGAATGAGACAAATTTTGGTATACAGACCAAAATAAAAAAACATGACTATTTTTAGTGAATGAAAAAAATAGTATGATAATTTTTTAACATTTTTGTGTAGTTCCTAAATGATGTAACTTTTAAAATAGTTTGATTTTGCTACACACATATATATGTGGTAGTTGGAAATTAAATAATGGCATTTGTTCCTATAAGATACATATATATGATGATACGATATAGTGATTTCATCGATAGATACTGGTGTATATTTGCAGGTCTCGTCACCGAAAAGGTTCAAAAAATTTAATATAAGGATTTATAAAATTGCTTTTATTTAAAAAGTAATGATTTTTTTTCAACTTGTGAATATGTACTTAATTAGGTTTGTAATTTGTTATCTTATAGTATTTCATTTAGTGACTAGAAAACAGAAACAAATAAGTAAAAGCATCAATCCTTAGACAATAAAAGGTTAGGTATATCCACTCTAACAAACCTAGCTAGCAATGCCTAACAATTGTAGTCCAATATTTTGATTAAATTAGTAATTATTTTCTTTAAATTATGTCTTAATTACTTTTATGCGTTTACTTTATTTAGTGCAAAGTTTTAAATGAAAGGACGTAGATATAACCACCTATCCATTACACAATTATTTCACACGATTTACACATATTATTCAATGGAAATAATATAAATTCCTTAATTTTTTAGGACCTTAGTAAACTTTAGATGAACAAATGGAGAAGATTGTAACATGCCTTGTAAATAATGTAGCGAGCATAAATCAAGAAACGATCACATTTCCATATATATATAGATAGAGAAATGTTATGCTACATACCTTATATGAGCATCACGTTCGTTTAGTCTTCGTTAGTATTATTTGTTTTGTTTATATATTTAGTTTGATTCTAATACATCAAAAATTATTATTAATATCATTAATTTTATAAAGTACATAAAAATCAAAGCTTGATTTGTCAATTTTCTCTATCACTTCAAATTAATGAATAAAAAACAAATCGAGCTTTGATTTTTATGTAATTGTAAAATTAAATAATATTTTTTTATGTATTAGAATCAAACTAAATATGTAAAACAAAACAAAAAATGCTAACGAATACTAAACGAGTAAAGTGCTCACATAAGTTATGTAGCATAACATTTATCTTTCTCTCTCTCTCTATATATATATATAATTGAATTCATATTTTCTTATGAACAACATCCCTATTGCAAATTATTCGAAATACGTGTTCGCTTTATCGCCAAAATAACTGATCCAAGTTACTAAAATTAAAGTTGCCAACTTCTTGAACTTTCATAACAATGAATCGCAACTTAGTTGGTAAGACAGCTTCCCTTCCAACCAATAGATCGAAGATTGAAATCTCCATCATAACCACATAATACATAAGAAATCATTATTGATTTTTTAAAAAAAAACTTCTTGAACTTTCATTATCCAATAATTCCAAAATATTTAACTAATTAATTCGGATTCGTATTTTAAAATTAAACATGAGGAGTCTTTGGTCCCCGCCAATCGCCGACGATAAAACTAATTATAAATGTGCACAAACACACAAAAATACACACAAATTCTAGTATTGAATGTCATAACCCATATTAAATGACTGTATAAAAGGACTAAATATACTCAGAAATTTATTCTTACCATCTATCATGCTTTCATTGGATTCCCAAAGGCAAAAACAGACAACAACATAAAAGAACCAAGAATACAATAAAATGTCATTTCCTTGTATCTGTTTTTGGTAGGCCAATTGTTTTTGGTGCTTTGTAGTTGGATGCAAATAAAATTAATTAAATTCACTCCCATTATTTGATTCTTTTTTATTTTTGAAATGGGCGATCAAGATTGGTTCTCCGTTCTACAATAAGAATTTGTCCAGATTTGATTACAAATATATATATAATGTAGAAGCTATGACAGAAAGTCGAAGTCCAAACCGTTACATCTTGTGAAATATAGCATATAGTTTTTAGGGGGAAGATAGCTTTATTATTCAAAATCCAAATAAATATATGTAGAAGCTACGACAGAAAGTCGAAGTCCAAATCGTTACATCTTGTGAAATATAGCATATAGTTTTGAATCATATAAAACATAAATTAATTAATTAAAGAGTACAAGTTCCTTAATCATATCAAGAGTGGTAGTTTGAAAGAGAGGAGTTGGTGTTTAGTTGATATCACTATCTAGAAGAAGAGGTGAAGGGAACAAACATCAATTTCATAATCTTAGATAAACAAAACAAGACAAGCACAAATATATATATGGCAGCCTTGTATTGCAAGACAAAGGAAATTTGAACATGGAGAAATTAATATGAACGTGTGACATAATAATTTACGAGATAAATCTTGTTAGAAGGTCTGACACAAATTTTACGGAGAGATGAAATAATAATTGACGAGATAAATCTTAATAGAAGGTCCGATACAAATTATATATTAATAAAATTAATATATAAAAGTGAGACTGATCACATTTCACAAACTTTTTCCATTCACATTACTTTACATTTCTTAAAACTCGTGCCGTTTTCAAATGGGACATCTATTACCGGAGGGAGGGAGTATAATGCAGTGAACAATAGTAACATTTCATTTATAGTATAAGTGCTTATCTTTCAAATTTGTGTAATTCGATACAAATCATGATTTATAAACATGGTAATGTTAGAAAGTTTAATGATTAAATAGAAAAAAAGGACTTAAAAATAACCTTGTGCTCAACTAGGGTTTAGGGATAAAGAACACAAAATAAAAAACATATATATATATATATATATATAGTGGAATTTGTATTTTAAGAAATAGCATTAAATCGAGACATTTATTAAAGATTCGACAAGTTTTCTTGATTAAATAATATATTATCACAAATTTCAAGATTTGTTTTGTCCAAATCTAACCATCAAATAACGATCTCATCAACACTAGATCACTGCGCTCAATAAAATACACAAACCAATACGGTCGCCGCATTAAATAGATTTGGATTTAAGATAGTTAATGGTAATTAGATGTGCAAAAACTTACGTGCACATGGATGTACTGTGCAAGAATAAAAGATGATACTCCCTTAATACCATTTCAGATGACCCATTTCCCTTTTTAGTTTGTCCCAATTCAGATGACCAATTTGCTTTAATTAAAGTGATTTACTTTTTCTCTCTCTTCATTATTTCCCCTAACAACTTTTTCTCTCTCATTCTCATTTCTCTCTACTTATTAATTCATCCACCAACTCCTTCTCTCTCCACTTAAACTCCCTAATTAAAAGCTCCTAAATACCATGCCGAAACCCAAATGGGTCATCTGAAATGGGACGGAGGGAGTATCATTTTCGGTTTCACCTTTGACATTCCACATTATTCGGGTAATTTACTAAATTCTTTATCATTATTTTATTTTTTTGCAATCCCTTATTGTTATTAATTTTAATTATAGAATTATGATAAATATATCAATCAATTTATCTCAGTAATTATCTTAGTCAAATTGGCTTAATAATATTTAAACATATTTTAAATTAATTTACAGGTGGAAAAGGTCAATTGATCTCACCCCTTATTCATAGCTTTATATATGTAAATTTCTAAGTCCCTCTCTAACGCCAATAAATCCTTGACTCGACCTCCAGTAAGTCTATTTAACTTTATTTATATTGAAATTCAAGAGTATAAAGAGGAAGACGAAGTTCAGGCTTCAGCTGCTGTACAATTTCTTCGAAAATGCAGAAGATGCTAATTCGGTTGATCCCGCATTTGCAGACTATTAACGATTACAAAGAATACATACACTGATACACATATACACACGCATATATATAAGTATATGCATATACACTCAAACTAAATGGTGTTCAACTGATATCTGCTGCATGTTAATTTAGTAGTGATTAAAGCTCTAATCTTTGTTAATTATAAATCTTCAACACAAAAATTGTTTTCCCCGAAAATATATGACAAAAACCTGAAATTATCGACAAAAAATGATTTCTGACAAAATCGAAGAACTTCGCATGAAACATAGAACAACAAGTCAAAGATCATATATATCACGTGAAGCCGGAAGTCATTGTATAACCATATATGTACATACACGTATAATTAAGACAGTCTCGCCCTCCCTCTCTCCCTCTCTCTCTCTCTAGACTGCGTAAAGGTTACCAAGCATCAAAACCAAATCTTTGAAATTCACCGAAGTCGGACAAGAAATCATACGCCGAGCAAATAAAAAACTGCAAAAAAGCCCTCAAATTTTGGACCTTTTGAGAGCGCGATTGTTGATCAAAGGCGCGGTCTTGCGGTAGATATCGGCGAGGGGCAAAACGCGCTTTCTTCTCCGGGGCAAGGCTTCTTCTAGCAACTTCTCCGGATTAATCACGCTGGATGAAGACGTCTCGCCCACGCTTTCTTCTCTATTTTCCTCTTGCTCTACTCGCTGCTTGATTTCCTTTGTCTCCGCCGGGAAATCCACCCAGAAAAGATGGAAATCGGCCGCGGAATCGCCGCTGCTCAGTTGAATTAGCTGCACCACTGCGTCCATCTCTATCTGTGTGAGGCTCGATTCCATCTCGCTTCTTGTTTGGCTTTTTTGGATTTTCATTCGGCTTTATTTAACGGATATATGAGTCTAGAGAGAGAGAGAGTTTGGAGAAGAAATATTTGTGGGATGCTAAATAAACAAGAATTACTGACCAATGGGACACGAAATTGCAAGTCATTCGGTCTTGTTCATCGTTGTTTCTAAAGGACGAAATTGCCCTTTTCAATAAATTCTTATTTGGATAACTCTTTTCCTCTTTTGAACATATATATTTTCAATTATTCTTATGGCTTTATTTTATATATGCTTGTATTGTGTGTGGGAAAATATCACTGTCGCACGTAACATGTACTTAATTATGTTTATAGTTGCGAGACAGAAAATTGAACACCTTACAATGAAGGAATTTGATTGGCAAGAATGATCATACGTGGATCTGGAGATATACAATACTATCTGAAATAGAATTCATCTGTTTTGAGGAAATAAGCCAAACATGATCTTACCTAAATCGATTGTATAGTACTACCAGGGGCAATAACGTAATATAGCGTAGCGTAAAGTATTTCTGCCATTAAATTAATTTTAGTTATTTCATATAATCAGCTTCAGGGTTAAGGCTTAATTTCGTTCTCTCGCCGACTTAAAATATTATAGAAAAATAAATATTTTAGATATATAAGATCAGACGTGGGACCCGTTCACCCGTTGGGCCTAATACATGTACTATTGCATCAGATCAATTCAATTATTTTGCGGTGCGTTTGGCAAATGTCGGATTAATTTTAGCAATAACATTCTTATTTCGAATAACCTAAAAATTTTGAAGGCAATTTTCTCCACGGTTAGTATGAGGATTTTTGCACTTTTCAATTTAATGCTAATATATAAAATATCGTCCCACAATTCCAAATTATAATTATTAGGGGTGAGCAAAATACCCGAAATTCGAATATCCGAACCGAACCAAACCGAAATTTAAAATTTGGTTCGGTTTT
>JAYDZE010553963.1:0-13252 GCA_034509125.1 Monilaria moniliformis | reverse complement strand
TGAGGGGTTCAGATTTTGTAATGATGTCATTTTGATCATAAGTAATGGTATCAGTGGCTCCACAATCAAAAATCCAAGCACTATCCTTTTTTTCGGATCTAGGTTGAGTAGTAAAGGCAGTAGATATATTATCTAGAGCATGAAACTTATTACTACAAGGTATAGATGCAACTGTTTTTAAGGCCTGGGGACTAGTGTGCAAATTCGAATGAGTAGTGGGGGTGTAAGCATGATAAACATAAGATGTGGGGTGTGGAGCATGATAAGGGAAAGTTTGGGGGTTAGGAGTATAATTATAGGAAGTTGAGGGGTTAGGGTTTGGTGATAAAACACCAAACCCTTTACCTATTTGGGAAAAACCCGCCGCCTCTTCATTCCAGCCTCGTCCGTGTGCCTCTTCGATCTGACCACTGATGGAAGGTCGATGGTCGTCGCCGTGCCTTCCGGCGGCCGGTAGGCCACCCATGGCGACGGCCGCGCCTCCGATTTCATCTTCTCCGGTTGCCACTGCAACCTTGCCCCTCGGTTTAGCCTTCTTGCTTTCCTCCCACCAGTCGGGGAACCCGACCAGCTTGAAACATTGTTCGCGGGTGTGCCGCGCCATGCCACAGTGTGTGCACACAAGTCGATCTTTCTCCAGTTTTTCTCGTTCCCGCTGTGATAAACTGCTTGAGCGGGACGAGGCTGCCCTGTTCTGTGTTTGGCGATTGGGGTCCGGTGCTGCTTTGTTCCAGTCGGTCTTTGGAGGTCCAAAGTTTCGGGCCACCAGTCCGGTGCCCAGTGATGAAGAAGACCCGTCGTCGCCGGTCGCCCCCGTTGCCGACTTCAGGATGTGGAGTCTGGCGGCTTCGCGCTTGACCCTGGCGAACGCGGCTTCGGCTGAGGGCAGAGGTTGATCCTTGAGGATGTCTCGCCGGATGTTCTCATAGCCGTCGTGAAGGCCGGCTAAGAACTGGAACAGGCGTCGGTTTTCAACCAGAAGGTTGTATTGGTTTATCCCCTGTTCAAAGCAGCCGATTGGGTTTGGTTGTCTAAGATCAATGTTCATCCAAATCGAATGTAAGTTGTTCCAGTAATCCTCGATTGACTGTTGGCCTTGACTTACTTTGTTTGCTTGAACTTCCAAGTCATATATTTGTACTGGGTCTGTACCACTGCCATAACTAACATTGAGGCTTCTCCAAAGTGCTAAACTTGTGCGATGTTGTACGAAACTGTGTACTAATCGCGTCTCTATGTTTTGAATGATCCACGCGAACACCGTGAGATCTCCTTCTTCCCATTGTAGGTAATTGGGTTCGCCAACCCGTGGCGGCGGTGGTATCCCGGTAATATGGCTGGTCTTCCCGCGACTGCCGAGGGCAACTTGAATAAGTCAGGACCAGAGAGGGAAGTTTGTCCCATCTAATTTAATGGCCAGAACAACGTTTTCATTGTTCCTATTTGATTTTGCTATTTGCTGGTTATCGTATGGTGAAATTTCTGTCATGGCTCGGTTTTGGACAGATTCTGTTTTGGTTTTAGAGAAGGGTTCGGAAAAGGTATTAGACGGAACGATGAGGAAACTGTTTCTGAGTTCCTGGACCGATCCGCTCTGATACCCTGTTGAATGGTACAGACGACATAATTGAGAGTTTGGGAAAGGTTTTAATGTATATTTCTTGATAATGAATAAGACAATACATTGTACATTTATACTAGCTAAATCTGCCTTGTAAGGAAAGAACTTATACAAGGAAAGTTAATCTTCTATTTTAAACTATGGTTCTAATCAATCTTTTTCTTTTATGTGAATATCTTCCAACACGGAGAGAGTTTAATGGCTGATGATGATGGGACGGTAGTAGTGTGTCTTGGGGACTAAATTTGAAATTGGTCATTGGGTGGCTAAATTTTTCGTACACTCTCAAGCACACTTCTCTCTCTCCCAAGCCTAGATAAATCATTTCACAATTACTTCTGTCTTTATGTGTGTGTCTTGCATCTTGTCTAATTTATTTTTCTGAATTAGATTAAGTAATTTAGGTTTGATCTATTTATTTGGTTCATATGTGCATTATCATGCACATACTCACACAATACACACACGGCACTCGTGGACACTATTAGATTAAAATTCATATCCTAGTGTTAATTATGGTTTGTTATGTTCCTAAGTCATCTATCTGGAAAAAAAATGGAAGTTATTATACTTCGCCGATTAACAAAAATGCTAAACTATGAAATTATGAATTCTAATTCCATAGCACTTTAATGCATGCATGGTGTCGATCATGGCATGGTACCTTGGGCGATTTAAAAGAAAATATTAGCATGAAATTCTCTAAATTCGGCACTTGGTTGAGTTAATTAAATAGTGTCTTGGGATATTTAGTTTGGGCTTCTAATTACTCACTGAAAATCGGCTCATTTAATTTAGGCCCTAAGTCTCTATTAGAAAAATCGGTAAGTACTAAACTAAATGGGTTTTAGATAAATGTTTTGAGCTAAAAATGGGCTTCGGGTTGCTAATAGAAATCGGCCCGTCAATCGGCCTCAAGTATTGCTAGTGAGGGTCCCTAAATTCGGCTCACTCTATTTTCTAGTTAGGGCCCCTAAACTCGACCTATCATTGATCTAAGTTGGTAATTGGGTAGCTAGCTTGCCCCATGTCTCAACTCAACGCGATTCGATAATTAATTACACTTTCCATAGTCAAATTGGACTAATCACCCTTAAGATATAAACGAATTGCATAAGCACATTATCACACTTATCATATACAATCTCACACATGAATATACAGTACTTGTGGCGTACTATTTGAATGGAATCAAGAGAAATTAAACATTCTTTCTATCACAAGATTCCAACTAGCTAGCTAGCCAATTAAATCATGAACATAACAATAAATCACCATCTATCTAATTTCTAAAGTCATGACAAGCAACACACAAACAAAAAACAAAAATTTGAAAGCAAAATGTCAAAATATCGATCCAATATAATATCTGTACAGAAGACAAATCAGAGCATATATGTAACACATGACCTCGTCATCTATCTGGTAAGCCATCATATCATCAAACAATTAAAGACTCGAATTGATAAAAATGTTACTTCTTCATCCTTAACCAATCAATACATAGTATACTCCAAGAATTGAGCATAACAGATGAATTTGTGGGATCTAAGACATCAACTGGAGAATATCAAGGTATGAAGCAGTTGCAACAACCTTGTTAACCATCTCAGTTGGATGAAAATGGTCATAGAAGAAATACACGTCCCTAATAGCACACGGTGTTCCTCCCTGAACGCACAGTCCCTTACTTCTCTCCACTCTGCAACACGCCTCGTTCAGAAGCCTGATGCCTGATCATCAAATATATTCGTATATATTAATCATACAGAGCGTGGTTCAAATAAAAAATTTCTTATCGTTAGAACTGTGAACTCTTGCATTGAACCTATAAGTAATTCGTAGAATGTAGAGTTCAACGTAGTCACTTTATAGGGTCAGCATGCAAGAGTTCTCACAATAAAAAGTTTATAATAATATATAGTGATATTGAAACAAAACAAACCCGGAGCAAACAGCTCTGTTGGCCTCAAATCCATGGCGCTTATGTAGATGAACTTAGAGTTTGGGAGATCATGACTGAGCTGTTCGACAAGGATTCTGAGCCCTCCGTTGAACAATCCGACCGCGTCGTTGATGGGGTCGACGCAGGGGGAACCATGAGTACCTTTGATCACCATCGCCGGGATGCAACCTAATGGACCAAGACCGGCAAGACCTATTTTTCTTGCCCCTAAATTGTACAATTTCTGTGACACATATATATGTGTGACAGCCCGCTTTGTTAGTGCATCGTGATGGATTAAGGGGATTATGTTTAATTAGGTGATGATGAGAGATTGAAATATGACCTTAAGCTGCTGAGAGAATTGGTTGACTAAGACTGTTGCATATTGCTCTGGTGCATATAATCTGCGGGTGGGATAATATTTAGGCTCATAGTAATTATTGATATAGTCGTTGCTGCCAACTACCATATAATAGAAGCATTTTTCGAGGTGCTGTTTGGCTGAAGGCACATTCCCGTACGAAGCCGCAAAGCGCGACAGTGTGACCTCGTGATTTCGCAACTGTTGATCCAAACTGATCCTATACCCCTACAGGAATCATGGAAGGCACTTACCAAAAAGATGGTTTAAGTAGCTAGAGTTTTCTCTTCTTTTTATTTTCACAAAAATAGGAAAATAATATAGTATGAAATACTAATTAGGATGGATTCTCGTTAGTTGTAAATTCATCATAAAAAAACGAAAAACAAGAAATAATGAAAAAGATTTATCACATTATTTATCTTATGTTCTATAGGGTGAAAAGATGGAAAAAAAGGAAAATATTATCAAATGAATACCTCACGATGATATTATCATAAATTGGAGTGGAAGTCACTAAAAAAAGATAGCTCGGGATTTTTTTTTACCAACGAGAACGCACTACCCTAAATTTATATGTTTAGCAAATTAAGTACCAGATGCTCTCCGGTTTCACTTCGAATTCCGGCTGATCCGGATGCGTAATTCACACCGTTGAATATGTCGCCGCCT
This sequence comes from Monilaria moniliformis, assembly GCA_034509125.1. Lineage (NCBI taxonomy): Eukaryota > Viridiplantae > Streptophyta > Magnoliopsida > Caryophyllales > Aizoaceae > Monilaria > Monilaria moniliformis. The sequence goes on along the minus strand of JAYDZE010553963.1, from coordinate 8,650 downwards.
TGCACCGCCGCGAAGGGCGGGATAAAATCCTGGAAACCAAGCATTTGAGCTGCAACAAGAAGTTGTATGTTACAATGATTTGTTGTAAACTATCATGACCGACGACATTGAAAATGTCTGAATGCACGAACACAACAATCACCAAGAAAATCGGCCGAAGTTAGGCCATTGGTGAATCTTCCAGTAGCACCATAAGGGAAATCGACACCATAAGGCGGGTAATCAACCTTAGCTGATGTATTGAGGTCGTTGTTTGTTGAGAACACTGAAGACCTGCAACAAAAGACAAAAAGGGCCATCAGGAGATCTTAGCAACAAAACAAAGAGGAGATTTGAAGAAGTCAACATATTACCTTAATTAGAATAGGGCTGATGTATGTGTTTATTTATCTTCTGTCTAGAGGCCAAAAGTGTTTGTAATTGGTCTATTTAGAAGGCATGTAAATAGATGAACGTTAAGCAAGAAAAATTCTTTTCTCCAAACTCAATGGCTTCTTCCCAAACCCTCTGCTTCCTGATCCATGTTTAACATTGTTATTGCCACTATCGACTAAGGAATCGCCAAAAATGAAGAAGCAAGGAAATGCTTGGGTACTCAGAGCTGATGATGGTAGCAACTTTCTGAGCAAAAATGACACAAGAAATATTGGTATGTAATTAGTAGCAAACGCCATTTTTGAGGAAGACAAAATAGAGATAGTAGTAGAGAGTGCTATAAATACAATGGACCATAACTTTTGAAAAGATATAATAATGCAAATGGTGTAATAATATTGTTATAATGAGGAGTCATTTTTAATTCTTGTTAGTCAATTTGAGGGTTTTAACAGATCAAAACAATCATGTGAGACAGATGGATCAATGCAAAATACAATTGGATTCTCATCCAGCGAGGTTTATGCTATTTCCTTGCAACCTAATTCTGAAGCAAGTGCACGCGCTTTGCGTGTATACATCAGAACTATTTTTTTATTTTTCAGTTTTTGTGGGTCGAAAGTTTCTGTCACCTAAGAATTAAGAAGCAAGAAGCATCTACTCCATCCATATTAGCTAGCTAGTATGGTCCAGATTTGTCATAAAATGAATAAATCACTGTCGTAGCATATATGTATATATATATATAGAGTTGTAATCAAATGAAACTAATTTTTATTCCAAAACTAAAAACACATTATACCCGTACGTTTTTTAGATCTGATGGATGCAAAGCATGACACGTGGCGTCATTATAATAGTCGAAGGATATTTTAGTAATTTTATTTTCTGATCAGTTATGGTATAACCGATTTTTATGGAAAAGATTTGATTTATTATAGATTCCGATTTTTATGGAAAAAATCGTGAGACACATATTGATATGGTTAATGAAGAATAATGATACATTCGTCTACGATTAATGATACTTATTCTGTCGATAATGACACTATTTTTTTATTCTGATAATAATATGTTTATGCAAAAGATTTGATTGATTATAGTTTCGATTTTTGTGGAAAAAAATGTGAGTTATGCTGATTCTTGTCCACGCATAATGATATGGTTAATGATGATTGATGATACATTCATCTACGATTAATGATAACTTTTTCTGCCAATAATGATACTATTTTTTATTCTGATAATGATATTATAATGATACTTTACTCGTAAGGAATAATACATTCTTTCTTTCATAATGATACATTATTTTTCTCATAATGATACATTCTTATAATTATAATAATACATTCTCATCTAATATATTGACTTTTTTTTCTATTAATAAAAATGATATACATAGGTTAAATTAATTATATGATTCTACACATATAATGATATCTGCATCGTGAGATTTTCCCCTAAATCGTGAGATTGAGATCCCATGATTTTCGGATTTTTCCTAAAATCATGGGGTTTTCTGATGTATATGTGATCGAAAAACAATTAAAGGTCATTTTTTAATTGACATCCTACATCATATCTCCACAATCCTCTATTAATTATTATTTATCTAATTCTTTATTTATGTCTTCTTAAACTTTTAATGACAAAAAAATCCAATAATAAAAATAACATTATCTTCAATCTCATATTAATTTAGACAAAATTAACAACGCCCATAAAAAGAGAAATTATATATCTATCCCATATAATAGAATTTTTTATATCATTTTGGTTCAAAAGACTATAATACTTCTTTAATGACCTATCACTTTAAGAAAGACAGGATATTAAACAGAAATATTCTTTTTAATAGAAACTAATAGTTAACTCCAAAAAACAAAAAGAAACGGTCCCACAAAATCTTCAAACCCTAAAAAAAACGAAAAAAAATATCTCTTTCTGGTCGGCTTCATCGTCTATCTACGGAGAAGAACCTCTCATTTCGATTAGCTCCCTAATTTCAAACTCCTAAATTAATTTGTACTTCATAATAAGCATGCATAAATTTAAAGAAAAGCCCAGTCTTTTCATCATTGCTTCTAGAAAACACCATTCAACTCTATCATATACTTTGCTCATATTCATCTCCATTGCTGCATATCCCATATTTCCTTTCGTCCGCTTCGTCATCAAGTGTTGGCTTTCATAGCTTATTAAAACATTATCCTAATCAACCTCTCTTTGATAAAATCGCTTTGGATTTCATCTGTTACATTTTCAAGCACTTGTTTCAGGCGATTGGCAATTCATTTCGCCACAATCTTATATGTAGTATTGCATAAACTCAAGGATAAGAATTCAGTGATGTTCTTCAGCTTTGGTCTTTGGGATGAGCGCCAATATAGTATCATTCAATCCCTCTAGGTCAGCATCTCCATTAAGCACTCTGAGGACCGCCTTCGTATCTTCGTCACCCAACTCCGCCCAGAATAGTTGGAAGAACCGTGCGGGAAAGCCGTCCGGCCAAGAGCTTTCGTTGGATGCATATCAAAACTTGCTTTTTTTACTTCCTCTTCCTCATACTCTTTATCAAGCATCGCATAATATTTTGTACCGATCATTTCTTGAACCACCTTCATTACCTTGTCTATGTTAGTTGCCATTGGCTTTCTAGATTTGAAAGGTCTAAGAAAAAATCACGAATGATTGTTGCTTTGTCCTCTTCCTCCGTTCTCATCCCACCTCTTCCATCCTGTAGCTCAACGATGTTATTTTTCCTTTGTCGCTTTGTATCTCTCTTAACATTATTACTAAGTTAATTACCCGTGTATGCGTGTGTACAAATCACGCAAGCTTGAATTTCAATTCATACTAGCACCTCCAATTTGAAATTTGAATTATATGTGTGTTTACCTCGGCGGCTGCCACATAAGAATTTAATTCAATTGTAGGTAGCTTGATAAAAATTATCCAATGAGCTTGCAAGTCAATGTAAATCATTGTATTACTCAGAAGGCCATTCTCAACCCTATCCCTTAAATTCAATTTATGATTTAATAAAATATGAAAATTTCATTAAAATATTAAAATTACATAATTAAAAATTCAAAAATTACATAATTTAAAACCAAAAATTAAATAATTAAAAATCCTAGAAACACATTATTGAAATGGAGAAAATACATAATCGAAATTCTAATCAATCGTCAATGGGACTAAAGCGCGTCCAAATTTCTTTGATTAAATCGTATTGGAGCTGATCGTGGTTGATAACATCACGCGACGACTCACGACGCCTTTGGTATTCTCGGAATGACTGCGGCACACCTTGATTTGGGGCGTCAGTTGCGGTCGATGTGCTCGAGGAACCGGCATTAACCTCGTATGCCCAATTAGGAGCATTCGCTCCTTCGTCGATAATCATGTTGTGCATTATAACACACGCATACATGACATCGACAAGAATTTTCCTGAACCACGAACACGTCAGACCCTTGATGATCTCGAACCGTGTTTGTAGAACGTCGAATGCTTGTTCGTATAGCGTAGTGGTAATGTGCTCTATGCACTTTCAGTTACGAGTTAATATTGACTATAAATTGATGAATTATAAGCGAATTTCGGTGGTTTCCCAAATTTACAAAATTGGCGTGTAAATATATAATTTAATTAGTTGTATTGAGAAATTTCATATAAATTCAAAATCCACCAAAATTGAAAATGGCATGACACTGGAAGAATTTTCAATCCTCGACAATCTTGAATTTGTCGTGGTTCAGTTGGACCAAAGATAAGACTGGTTTCAATGTGAATTAAGCCATCCACAACACTATTCATTAACCATCATGTTTCTTACACTATTCATCAACTATTCATGGGCTACATAGCACTTTTTACCTCATCCATTAACCACGAGATAGCACCCACAATATTATCCACTAACCATCCATTCACTTGCACTATTCATGGGTTTCAGCTTTTAATTTTTTATTCATTTCTTATTTCTTATATTTATTAAATATTCAATTAAATTGATTTTGATTAATAAAATATATGAATTTTATTAAAATAACTAAAATTATATAATTAAAAATTCTAAATTATATAATTAAAAATTATAGTATTACATAATTTATTTCTTAATTTTTTATATTTTTTATATTCAAATTAAATTTAAATTTTAATATAAATAAAAACGTGAATTTCATTAAAAATAACAAAATTTTAATTCTAAAATTATATAACTCAAAATCGAAAAAAGGGCAAAAAATAAACAAAATTTCTATATTCTAATTAAATTAAATTTTTGATTTGATTAAAAATACTAATTTCATTAAAAAATAATATAATTAAATTTTTTAAATTATATAATTAAAACTAAAAAACTTCAAAAATGATATAAAAACCAAAATAATTGAAAGTAAATGAAAATAAACGCAAAAATAAATAAGAATGAGAAAATAAAAAACAAAAGAAAAAAAACAAAAAAGAGAAAATGAAAATAGACTAAAAAAACACAAAAAAATAAAATAAAATAAATGCACAGATATGGGCTTAAATTAAAAACAGATGCTTTTGGGCTTGGAACCCAACACTGTGCTTCCAATGCATGCATATTACCACTAGGCTAGGCAATTTTTTTTGTATTTAAACCAACATTATTATATATAAACTAATGGGATAAAGCTTAGTGAGACAATCCTTAGCTTTTTTCTTTATTATGAGCAGCTCGTCCCTTGGGACGGCCCACAATGCGTCTCGTGGCCATCCCATCCCGGATGGACAGACCACATGGCCCGCGTTGTGGGTGCCCTTATAACATATTGGCTAGATAATCAAAAACATATAGCACATGCTTAGAAAATTGAAAATTGAAAATCAGAACGTGTCAAAATAAAAATTCCATGTAATTGAAATTAGGCTACATCGTAAATTCTAGATTAGGATTTTAGCCTAAAATCAGTGGTGGAAAAATCTCTAAAAAAATTCAAAACCATAAAGCCAATAAAAATACAATTTTATTTTTTATTTTTTTTGGAAGAACTCTTGTTATCCTATAGTAGAAACTCTCATCGTTAATGATGTTCTTTTCTCGCTGCGGAAAAAACCCCTTTCATTAAGCCCATCAACATAGGCCCAAACTTACGCATCTTTTAGTGCCATCCGGTCTATAGTATTGAATATTCATTTTTTCTACTAGTCTTTCCATTTATCTCACCTTTTTTTCCTTCAATCTTATGAGGGTGCATTTGCTTTGTACAATAGATATATTGATAAATCACAAGATTAAGTATTTTAAGAATAGAATAGTCAAATAAGTTCAAACTTAATCAATCCATCAAAATAAATGATCAATCAACTTAAGTTATTTTTATCAGTTCATCATATCATTCTGTAAACATTTCCTAAAAAACATACATTGAAAGACACCAAAAGCTCTAATAAAATCAAATATATAATAAGCTAAAAAGTAGAATAAATGATATGAAATCAGCTTCTCAAGAACCATTCACCTCCCATCAGCCTACCATATATGAAATAATCAATCACAAACAACAAATGTATGTAGTTTCATGGTTATTAATCTCCACATATCAGTATTAAATTTGGCTCACAACGGGTGCCAAAATCAATAACAGTCTTAAATTAGACTCAAAACATGTATTAATACTATCAACGTTGTTTGTGAAAAGAGGGATCAGTACGAATTTTTCGGCAAGCTTAGCCCGATGTTCCGGACGAGGATGGGATGGACGGCTCGGTAGCACTTTGTGGCTGATAGGCCCAATCCGCCCATTTTGTCGGCTTACAAATAAGTGGTTTAACAAATCATCAACTTTGATTAGTATTTCATAACTTAACTTTCTTTAGTAGCCAACATTCATAATATCTTCAAGAAAAAACTTATTTTTAACTAAACATAATTTTTGGGGCGGACTTTTCCCAATGGGGTTTGCTCGGGCTTAAATAATTCTGGTCCAGTGGGCCGGGCCAATCCGTCTATTTTGTCAGCTCTAGAAATAAGTGATTCAGCAAATAATCAACTTACATTAATAGTTCTCTTTAATAAACAACCTCCATTATATTTAACCAAACTATTTTGATGCAATTCCTCATTAAATTTCACATACTAATCATCGAAAGTGGCTAGGATAATTAGGTTAATTTGTTGAATGCTGATGAACTCATACTGTAGTTATTTTTGATGGTCCAAAAAAAAAGGGCGCAACTAATTGATAATTATCTAAAGTATCATCTCAATATCATGTATCATTGCCTTGTGCCCTCGTAGATTTGAGACAAAATTTCCGTCTAATCTCAACAAATCTTGATTGTTGTCATAATGTCTTTCTCCATGAAGTGTTAAACAATAATAAACAAGCCCAAATGAATCTTAATTTTCCAAAATATTAATATGTCAGTCTACCTTCTTCTACGTCACATTCAGTGCTCAAGTATATTGCAATTCATTTTCATTACCGTTCACTTCAAAGTATTTAGCATCACACATTCAGAAAAAGGTGACTCGCCATTTTTGCAACATTAGTGACAAATAATTCACAAAAAAACCTTTCAAAATGATGTTTACAAACAAAACAAAAAGAAAAGAAAAGAAAGTACGTCCGAATAGATAATAAAAATATTACTATTAAACAAATAAAAAACGTACTTATATAAGTTGACATCTGGGCATAAAGCTTGCATTATAATTTTTACACTTTTCATCTCATCATAAATGTTTCACTGAATTAGTTGGGACTTGCTTCACACGAAAAACGAACGGATCATATCTCATTGTCCCTGAAGATAGTTTTTTTTTCCCCAATAAAGCTGAGCGGCCACATTCTGGCCACCCACACAAGAGTATAATAGTTAATGTATTCGAAAAAATAATAATATATTAATATTCTTTTACATAATTGTCATTTTCCCACCAATTTTAAAAAGATATCATAAGTTTAGTTTCATTAGGTGAACCAATTTTAACTGAATCAGTATTATTTCTTCAAAAAAACCCGCATGTGGGCAGCCATAATTTTTAGCATCACTCTTTTTTTTTTTTTTTTTTTTGGTGTTAGGAAACCACACTTTAGCCACATTCAATTCTCCATCTTTCATAAAGAAATTGTTGGTGGAGAATTTACTAATAGAGATAAACAACAGAATCAATCAATGCGGCCTTTATTATTCAAGTAAACTCATTGGGAGTGTACTCATAATAATATGGATTTAGCTTATTATTGGAGGGAAAGAGAAAATGTTTCTTCGATGTAATATCCTTCTTGCGAAGTTCATCAATGTAATTCCTGTTAGAAAAATTAACTTTGGAAAATATGAAAAATAAATAAATAATGTAAAAATAGAAATGAATTGAGAAAAGAGTTACAATCTTTCTCCAAAAGACAAAATTACAAGATTGCACCGCTATTCGTGGACACGGAATACAACAATGTGTCTTCTAGGATACAATGGTTTGGTGAACTCGAGGCATTGCACGTACTGGCTCGATATTCCAGCGAATCTACTTGATACTCAGGACTCAGTAGGACGGTCCTACGACTCAACTAATATGTTGTGTTGCCGAATGTATGTGTGGTTCGAAGCTTGGTTCGAATTTGATTCGGGTTGAATTTTGTCATCTACAAAGACCTATTTATGGTTGTAGCTGCCTAGTGAACATGTTGTGCAAGGTGGTTTACATGTTGGTTCGAACATGTGTCTTATCTAGGCCACCTTCCTTGGTTCGGTATAAGTGCGCCTACGAAGCACCCGTTGCAATGAGTGTGACAAGTGCGATGTATACATGCTTATGCTCGTTCTCGGATGGTGCGAAGTACCATTCTCGTAGGCATCGGGCTAACCATAAAATGACTAATCAGAAAAGGCCTATAAATGGTCCCACATTGAGCCCCACTAAATTGTATCCCTTTATACAAGGAATAGTTTTATATATAGCAACAAACATTCTTGTTTTTCTGATATATGATAACTTTTGTTTTCCACATATTCCATATTCCAAGTAACATTCTTTAGGTATTAATTGCTCACTCATCTCACTTATATATACAAGTGATCTCCTATAAAGAGTATCATGTCATACTGTTAGATTTTCCTGTCGTCATGTAATGATACGCAGCGGAAATATAGACAGGAAATAGATCTAGATTCATAATTGATCTCGTGAGTTGAGCAATTAATTACACAACAGATAGAACGACTTACTTGTTGTGTAGTTTGATTTCCACGTTCAATCGAATCCGGCATCCTGCAGGTGAATCCACTACTT
>JAYDZE010553952.1:0-13254 GCA_034509125.1 Monilaria moniliformis | reverse complement strand
CACCTCCGAACTTATATGAAGTGTTGTTATGACGATCGGTCACTTCAGTTAATCCGATTACACTAAAATAACCAACAGAAAAAAAAATGAATTGATAAAATAAATAGAGTGGAGAAAGAGAAACAAAAGTAATGAGATAGAAAAGGATAAGCAAAGGTAGCAAAAGAGTAGGATCAAAAGTATTCAGTTAGCAAAGTGAGTATAATTTCGCCCTTAACATGTTTGTGGAAAAAGCTTTTCAATCAATAACTTCATATTGAGTAAATAAATATTTTGCACAAAAGCATGAGGATTATCTATCTGTTAGACTCCTATTCAACAATAACCAAAGTAGAGAAAAGAGAAAGATTATTTGTTATATTGCAGGAGTGTTTACTTTGCACTTTGTTTCCTATATGGTTTGACAGTAAAATTAGCAGTCGTGGGCGCTGCTTTTTTAGTGGTTTGTTTTATTTAACTTACACTAGCTAGATCCTTTTCAAAATATTTATTTTTATATAAAGATTTGATATGATTTTATCTTATACGAGGTCAAATTATTAGGGCTAGAGTTTATCTTATTCGTCTGACGACCGCTGCCCAGCTGCTTCAGGCAGCCAAATTTTCTACCGGTAAGTTTCGTTTTTCCTTAGTTTCAATCCCGATTACTTAGGAGTTAGAATCATGGCCCGACTGGTGGTCATGATAATTAACTTATTAATAAGAGCATGTCTAGGATTGTTAGATGGTGGTTAAGTTTGGGGAGGAGCTTTGCTGGCTCTACTGAACTGATTTAATGTGGTGATTGGCGTTGATATGTGTTCAAATGCATATATTTTATATATACTAAGTTATGTGTTAAACATGTTTAGTTATGTGTTAAGTATGTTAAATTATGTATTAAGTTATGTGTTTGATTGCTATTTAGTTAGGAGGTTCTATAATGTGCCTACCTAAATGACTAGGAATTATATTGATGCATGAATTATTGATTATGAATTAGTGAAAATTGTCCATGTATGTATACATGGTTCCTTTCAAGTGGTGACTTGAATCCCAAATTTCTCGAGGGGCTTGACATTTTAATTAGATTTTCAAGTAGTAAATGGACATAGACAAAATTAAGTGTTCATGTAGAAAGTATGCTAATAAGTGGTATAGAGATACAAACAAAGTTGAGTATCACATTTCTAAGTTTGGTTTCGTAAAAAATTACCATATATGGAGGTTTAACTACGAAACATCAATTTAAGCAACCAACAATACCTACACTAATTTTGATTATGAAGCACGTAGTACACACCATACGGTGGTATTATACGATGTTGGTTCTCAAATCATAACATTGGGAATACGGAAGAGCCACCAAACCCTGATGCCTAATTAACAACTATACAATATGGTGAATGCTACTGATAAAAAGTTGTGACCTGGTTGTAAGAAACATTCACAATTGTCATATGTGGTTTGACTAATGAGTTTGAAAGCAGAGTATCACTGGCTAGAGAGTTGCTATGATCAGATAACAAAATTTATAAAAGATGGGTTTTCGAGCGATAATGACTTATCACCAAATAAATTATATAGCACGAAAAAAATTATTGCGTGGCTGCGTGGCATGAGATTACATATTGAAAAGATCGACTTTTGTCCAAATAATTGTATGATATTTTGGCGTGATGATAGTGAATTATATAGATATAGATATTTTGGAGAATTACGCTTTAAAGATCAAAATCTCGGTTTTGTAACTTGCAAGAACAAATAAGTGACAATGGCAAAGATGTACTACTTTACTCCGAATCCTAGATTGTAGAGGTTGTATGCATTAAAAGCCACAACATAAGAAATGTATTGGCATGCTTCGTCAACAGATGATAGAGTTACACGATATAATGTAGACTCTCCAGCGTGGAAACACATCAACAATATTTTTTCCTGAATTTGCATCAGAGTATCATAATGTGCGACTAGGTCTTTCAACAAATGTTTTTTAGCCCTTTGGCCAATCAGGAAAGCAATACTCCTCATTGTCGGTTAATTTAACGCCTTACAATCTTCCTCCTCGGCTATGTATGAAAGAACAATTCATGTTTCTCACAGTGTTAGTTTCTGGGTCACATAATCCTAAAGATAAGTTGGATGCTTTTCTGCATCCATTAATAGTTTAATTGAAACAATTGTGGGAAGTGAGTGTCCCTATTTCATTGAAGCAAAATTTCCAAATGTGGGCAATCTTGATATGGACTATAAGTAAGTTTCCAACATATTCTATGTTGTATGGATCAAGTACTACTAAAAGATTAGTTTGTCCTCATTGCATGAAAAATACCTATGCACTTACATTAGAGAAGATGCCAATCATGGTTTGACAACCATCGAAAAATCTTACTTGCTAATCAACCATTTCAAAAGAACAAAAAACATTTTGGAAGAAAAGATGATCTTAGTTGGCCCATCAGATTCAAAGTCTGGAAAAAAAATCTTGAATGAGATAGATACATTGGGTATGGTAAGTGTGATGGATGACTACAATGACAGGAATAAAATTGTCTCCAATCGTAAACTACAATGACAGGAACAAAAATTGTCTCCATTCGTGCTAGATTTGGTTGGAAGAAAATAAACATCTTTTGGGATCTCCTCTACTCGAAGAAAATGTTGATTCGACATAATTTGAATGTAATGCACGTTGAAAAGAATGTATTTAATAATATGTTCAATATAGTGCTTAATGTCTAAGGACAGACTGAAGATACAACTAAGTTGAGAGAAGAACTGAATCAATATTATGCAAGTCCTAAATTAAAGCTCCATGAGGTAACAAAAAACTTTCCAAAAGCTCCACATACCTTTGATAATCATGAAAAAAGATTCTTATTTGAATGGGTGAAAGGTCTCAGGTTTCTAGACGGCTATGTCTAATATGGGTAGATGTGTGGACTTAAGGAAGCTAAAGATGTTTGGAATGAAAAGTCTTGATTGTTCTACTTTCATGCAACACATACTACTTGTTGCATTTCGTGTGTGTTAAGGTATATACTGAAAAGCATCTGTTGAGTTGCTTGTGTATTTATAAGCGTTATTTTTCAATTTATGAGAAGAATTTTAATTTTCCACATTGGTTTGCAATTTCATATTATATTTATTTACAAGCACTTATGATTGAGCAAACGTTTATGATTGAGCAAACGTGTCTAGGTCTTTTGCATTGTAGAATGAATGGTGGGCAGGTCATCACTAAAATTCTCTTAGTCGGCGCCTTGCAAAAGAAAATTAAGTTTCACAACCTAGATAGACTTAGACGATCTATTGTGAAATGTTACAGTGTCAGTCCAAATGTTTCCTAACCTTGGTAAACATATGACGCTAGTGTGGTATAGCACTGAATGGATTCACGTTGAGATAAGTTTTTCTTGTTGATTACTGAAAGATGAGGTCTCAGTGATTATTTGTGTCTTAATCTTTGTTTATAACATTGAGCATACAATATTAATTATGCACCGCTTTAACTTATCAAACGGTGCAAGTTTTTCGTAACCCAAGAATTCTGATATCTTGGGCAGTGGTGATTAATATCTAGCGGTGCTAGGATTGTTATTACATTGAATCGTGTCCCAGGAGAGTTCGAATTGATAACACCCCCAAAAGATTTTTAGAAAAAGATTTTATTGTACAGAAGCCCGACCAGCTTAGAATTTATTCCAAAGTATAATAAATAAAAATTTTGAACTAGACCACTCTTGGTAAAAGATATAAATTAATTAAAGCCAGCAACATGCATAAATTAATTAATGAATACTAAAATCTTAAACACGGGAAATAAATTAATTAAAAATGAAGCCCAGATTATTCGTAATTTGGATTTGGATGGGTAAGTCAATCTTAATTTATATAGTGGTCCAAATTAATATTCTATTGGGCTTGTATTAGTAAAAGCCCAATAGGAAGGCCCAGTCCAAATTTCATTTGATCGCTAACCTAGCCCATACATATTATATAAATATGAGATAAGAAGAAGAAAATAAATACTACATCATACACTCACACGCTATAGGCATGAACTTCACAGTTCTCTCTGCAATATATTATTTGTTCTCATTTTCTATACTATAGGATTGATAGCTATTTCCTACATCAATATTCAAACCTAGAATCGAGAATATGTTAGAAGATCTGAGGTAGATACTCAAGTTCTATACATGGAAAAGTAAGTAATCCAGATCCATAATATGCATGATTTATGATTTATTTTCTAAATTACATGTTTTTATCTGCGTTCTAGATAGTAGAATTAAATGGAACTGTGATAATTATTTTTTTAATATTAACTTGGAAAGATCATTGAAAGGGAAATTCCTTCATTGGAATTAAATCCTCATCATCCTGAGTTTCTTCATCAAAATGTTTGGAATGCTATCACAGAGTTAAGTTTGTTTTTCAAGGACTTGACCTCTCAAGCAATAACAATAGATAATATATGCAGGCTTAGTGATAACATTCCGATAATTTCGTGTAATCTTGAGCATGTCGTCTCACCTTGTTTTTTCGACTCATTGGAGCGTACGTCAATTCATTTGGCTGTTGATGCTCGCCTTAGTGGTCCTGTTCAATTTTGAGGGATGTATCCATTTGAAAGACACCTTAGGAGGTTGAAAAACAATGTCAAGAACAAAGTTTGAGTTGAAGAATTCATATGCAACGCATATTTAGTAGAATAAGTTTCTACATTTTGTTCGTACTAATTTGAGGATTTATGTGAGTACAAAGATAATGAACGAATCTCGTAACTATGGTCGAGAAAGTAGTGGTAGCGTTCCTGAGGATCCTGATATTCTTATAATTTTCAAGCAGACAAGATCTCCACTTGCAAAAATATTAACGAGATACTTGGATACTAAAGAATACAATGTTGTGCATGCATACATCCTACCCAATCGTCCCGAGGTTACAACAAATTATCTAAAGTGAATAATAAAATATGTTTAAATATTTACCTTTCAATATATATTAGTATATATCTAAGTTGTATTCTTTTATGTCTGAAATTGTTTGAAGATGAAATGCTAGCAGCAAATCTAAGGCCATCAGATTTTGACTTAGGAAATATAGTCGACACACATATTGTTGATTCGTTCAAAAGATTTGTAAGAAGTCAATCCCTCAATGACATGAATAAATATATTCTGAATCTTCCTAAGGGCCTTTGTTAGAGGTTAAAACGGGCATGTTGTTAATGGATATAGTTTCTCATAATAGCACATGGGCCATGTGGAGCCACTTAGATAGTGGAGTCTGTACTAAAGACGAGATATATACCACTGGCAAGATGGACTTTTATGAGCGATTGCTAAAGATATATGTATTAGGTTATCCCGCTATGCCAATCAGGAAGATCACATTATTCAAAAGTGGGCGGTTTGACCCATCAGCTTTTGGAACATCGGCTAGTAAGGACTTCAAATTGATTTCTATAAATCACATGCGCAGGTATACCGAGGACGAACCATTTATCTTAGCAAATCAAGTCATTCTAGTGTATTATCGCTCGTATCCTAGCATGAATCAAGTAAGGATTAGTGAGAAGTGTGTAAGGTCAAAGTAAGCTCTAAGGTGGAAGTTCCAAACTTGGCAACATCTATATCAATAATAGAATCACCGTTTCAAAAGGATGAAATGCGTATGACTTTGATGGATATTTACCTAGCAATATGTGATGATACCATAATACTTCATTCAAATGGTAGATGATAGATATCGATGATGTTGATGGATATTATTCGGGTGAAGATATTATATTTTCTGATGATGAAAATATTGATATAGATGATGATTAATATGACAATGTATGATTTTTGATATGTTTATTAAGTGATTTTATTTCATGTTTGACACTTGTTATATTTCCAATCTGAAACTGATCGCACTAATTATTGTACATGCTTAAGATATGCACTGTCGTCGTCGTGCTCTCACTAGTGGTCCTAGCACTGACTCCTCGCACGCAGGATCAGTCAGTGTCAAAGTCTATACAGACGACATCTTCTAAGGACACAGCTCCCGAATGTGAGAAAAGAACCATATTGCCTAATGAGAGGAGTCCACTTCAGAGGGATCCCATTACTGGATTTATTATTAGTTGTTAATTATTAATTAACCGTGATTTATTAATTATTCACTGTTATTTGAATGTTATAGGAAACTCTTGTTGCATCATCGGTTCTCAAAGAAGATTACTGCAGTATTCAAGCACATTCCCAATTACACTGGTTTTAGCTGGGCATTTATATTGAAAGAGGTCAACGACGAGTACTTTGAGAAATTTTGAGTAAATATTGTTTTTATTACATAGAAGTTTGTTTTGATTAAGCTAACATTCTAACATTTCATTTCTTCCACATAAAGTATTTTTTGGCCTTTCGATTGGGAGAGTGTGATGCGGACGCTTTAATGCAAGAGGTCCATAATGAGATACTCTAGCTGGATTAATGACTTAAAGACTCGGAGGTTGAGGGGATGAGGGAAGCCGAGTGACGTAATAGAAGAGATGTGGAATGGACTAATATCGCACTAGAGTAAACCTAAAGTTGTCCAAAAGTAAGAGGCTGGAAGGAGGGCCAGAATGTCTGAGCCAGATGGACCCGACACCGGAATCAGCAAGCATCGATGAGGCTTGGTGTTTGTCGCAATTAAAGCTCAGCAGATGATAAGTGTTTATGTAAATATCAAACATCATGAGCATCATCTTGGGGGTAAAATTGTCCAAAATTATATTAACCCCACAATAATTAAGGATAGTTCCCAACTATCATTGGCACCATCAACAAATTTGAAGATATACTCAAACATAACATTAAATTTAGATCAGCATAACATTGAATGTATATCAGCATGATATTAAATTTACTTCAGCACAACACAAGTATATGCAATATTTCAACAAATTTGACAAAATACACTTCAACATAACATTGAATTTACATCAACATAGCATTGAATATACACCAACATAACATTTAATATACTTCAGCATATACAAGTTCGTTGAGATACTAACACATTTTATTTTTTCATGCAAATTTCTTCATGTGAACATATGCAATTATTATTTCGTTATAATCCTAATAAAATTACCTTTAATTTGATATATGGTTTGTAAAAAAATAATTTAAAGAGATAAAGTGTGTGCCAGCTGTTATTGAAAATCATGGGCGCCATTACAAATTCTAAAATATACTTTAGAATAAAATCATAGTCGCCATTACAAATTCTAAAATATACTTTAGAATAATATTGAATTTGCATCAACATAACATTGAATGTAAACCTATATAAAGCAAATTGCGGGTATGACGCCATATCTCGCGGGACTCACGTGATTTCCATAACTGATTTATAACGTTGAAATCCTAAGGTTGCCATGTTCCATAAATCTTAGCCGTGTAATCTTTAAATCTTAAGGCTAAAATTTGATCTTAGTTTTGCATGAAGATGTGGTTTTGCATGAAGATGTGTATATATATATTATGTGTGTGTGTGTGTATTTAATTGTTTGTTAAATAATATTTATTGCCATTTTTATTAACTAGGGGATGGTGCAATAGATTGCTGCGAGCGATGAAGAGGACACCAATCTGAACTAGATATATGTCAGTCGGGTTATGGGAGGCCATCTCGGCAAGAAGAAGATGATACTTGGAACTGGCAGCCTGGAACTGGTAGCCTGGGATCGAGCCTCATGGCTAGCTACTCGACACAAAGTACGAGGCTCGACACAAAGTACAGAATGAAGCGCAGGCAAAAAATGAAGCTGCAAAATGATTTAAGGATGACACAACAGATGGTCCAGCAACGCGTGGTCTAGTTGTCCCTTTGACACCCCCTGTTTTAGAAAATTTATAGTGGAATGTAAGCTAATACAAAATTGAATTTGATTTTGTGTGAACAAATATTTTGTTGGTATCTATTGTCTATTTTAGGTTTGTTCATTTGTTACTTTGTTTGTTTCTTGAAAACAGGGTGTCGTAACTAGGTAAACAAACAATCAAAAGAAGCCAAAATTTGAAATAAACAAATACTGACAGATTAACGACAGAGAAAACAGTCGGAACAAAAAGAGATTTGTTGACGTATTCTCTGTATTACTGACAACACACAATCCTTCGATACTACCTACGTGTTTTTCCATCGGTAAATGCCATCTATGATGTTTTCAAATCTTCCAGCGGACATCGCCGTCGGTGAACCTTGTCGGACGTCGGCTTTCAGGACGACAATTTACCAACGGCCAAAACCGTCGGTTTTTCATCAATAACCTTTTCCGACGGAAGGTATCAATCGGCAACATTTTTTTACCGACATTGATTTCAATGACGCCGCTAGTACATAAAAGAAATTATCAATGGAATTTCGGGGTTTACCGGTGGAAAGTCCTTCAGTAAATTCCATTTTTTTAATGGCAAAGCTAAAATTTATTATTAACCGTATATAAAAAAGATTTATTAACTTTATACAAATTAAATTGCTGGATAAGATATAAGCCTCATAGAAAATTTGAGCAGTTTCTTTTTTCTTTTTTAATTTTGATTTTGATCTTCATCTTGATTTTAATATTTTTACTTAATTTAGTAATTACTATTTCTTATATCTCTATTTTGATTATTATTGTCTTTGTTTCTTTTTAGATATAATTCGAACAAAATAAATATTTAATATAATATTTTATACGTATCATACTTTTTTGTAATATAGATCATTATATGGATTGTTGATTGATTTTTTGTAGTGAGACAAATTTTTGCTTCCTACAATCATTTTCATTTAAATAAATTTGATTAGTTCGTTAACCACGTGAATTGGCTCTCAAATAATGCAATTAGTATCTTTAATTTCATAGATGATCAACAACCTTAAAAATTGTTTAGGTTATAGTAAAAAAAAAATAGTATTCATCAAATATTTGACATGTTAGGTTAATAAAATTAGCAGAAGTTGACTTTGGAAATGGAATCATAAGTGGTTGTAGCATTCACAACAGCGGACGAGCTTTCACATTTTCTTTACATTATTTATAGACTTGATAATAACTTTTCCTTTAAAATTTCCTGCAACAGCGGTCGAGCCTTAACTTTTCCTTACACTATTCATCATTTTTTAAAAAATTCTTTGATAATTCATATTATTTGTCAATTTCATAATTTAAATCGAATTAATTTGAATAATATAATTAAAATTCTATTTTTTTTAATAAGAAACCTAAATTACATTATTGAAAGCAGTAATATTACATAAATTAAAATCCCAAATCACATTATTGAAAGCAATAAAATTACATAAATTAAATCCTAAATATAGCCAAATTTTTCCTACAAATTGTGAAAAAGGCAGCGGTGATCCTCGAGTTGTTCCTCCGACATTTTAGACGTGTCGAAAGCGTTGGCTTCGAAGAACAACTTGAGCAAGACGGCGTGGGTGGTGTTATCTAATGAGGATCAGATCTTGCCAATCTCATCTGATGCTGCAGTGGTCATTGAGGATGTCGCATTGCCATTTCCATTCCGTTTTGCCACCTTCTGGCCAATGGGGCGGCTCCTACTCGGCTCCTCGGCGTCGGTATCTCCCCTCATACTGAAATGCCTGTCCGCCATGTGCTTTGTACGCTTCGGTCCGGCCGACCCACTGCCTGTGCATTTTTCGCAAAAGCGAACCTTCTCCCAAGTCTTGACATACTTGAACAGTTTGTTGTTTTCGTTCAAGTATATGGAAAGAGCAACCTTCAACACGTCGGACTCACTTAAGCTGCTCCTTCTCTCCCTTTTGATAGTGTTGTAGATTGAATAGAATTTGGCGACCTCGAGGTTCACTCTGTCGTAGTGGCCCCGAACCATACGAGAGTGCGCTTGGGCGCGCCTTGAGGGCGTAACTCGTTGTACTTATTCGCCACATTTTCCCAGAAAGATGACCCCTTTTGTTGGATGCCGAGGATCACATCTTTCTCATGTCGACGTATACTTCAAATATAAGCATCGTTTCTTCCGCGGAGTATGGAATTCGAGCTTCTTGCCTCGACTTCTCCACCTCGTCGGATAAATTGATAGCATCGAGATGTGGGGATGAGGAGTCGAGACAAGGAGAGTCGTAACTTGCCAGATTAGATGCGCCGAGAGCATTTGGATCGTATCCAAGAACAGATGGATCGATCCCTTGCGACTACAAATGTTAGATCACTGCGTGATGATTGGGAGTAGACATGATAAAGAAGAAAAAAATGAAGAAGAATGAGATGAAGTGTATGGAATTTGGGGTGGAGAAATGAAGTGTGGTGATGTAGATATTTATAGAAGACAAAAACAAAAAAAAAAATTAAAAAATGTTGTTAAACTTTGTTACTGTTTTTAAAAAATTATATATTTGTTTAATAAATAGTCGTTGTGGCTGAAATATCAAAAAATTATTTTTATTCAAAATTTTAAAAAATAAAAATAAAAAACGTGAAAACGAAGCCCAGTCGCGGGGAGGGCGCGTGTCACGCAAGCGCGCTGCGATTGGTCACGGCGCGCAAGTGCGTGCCACGGGCGCATGGTGGCGACAACGAGCATGGAGCCCATGCAGGCGGCTCGAGCCAACGGCCCGAGGTCCTGCAACGGCAGGCATGGGCGGGCAGTGCGCCGCCGTTGTGGTTTCGTAATTGATTTTCTTGTTAAATGGAAGAATAAAAATATCTCTTTTATATATATATTTTTATTTATAGTTTTATAAAAATTCGATGTAGCGCATCTAAACTTTATTTTAAATAATTTTACAAAATTATAATAGTACTAATTTATTGGCCAAATTAAAATTTGTCAAAATTAATTAATTTGCTAAATTGGCATGTGAATTAATACACAAATTTTCAGCCAATTTATAAATTGTATACAAAAAGAAATTTTAATATGACAATATATAAATTTTTAATTTATTATGATTTTATCATAAAAGTCAAATTTTCAAAAATTCAAGATCAAGATTTGCCTATACGGACTCATTTATCAATGAACAATACTACTTTGGCCGATGAATAAATAGGAATCCACCTCATATTTAATGATAAAAGGAGAACTCACCCAAAAGAGAAAAGAGTTTGATGGTACCAACTTAAAGGAAAATGGCATTTCCTAAAAATAAGGAGGGCGACCAATTGTTTTGATGTTTGAATTAATCCACATGGCACCACCCTACCCCCAATTCTATTCGCTGTCCCTCTCTCTCTGTCTGTCTCTCTCGTCGTTCTTGAGACAGATTTGTTACTTTTCAAGATAATGAAACACAGTCGTGCAACCTATGACGCCACCTTACCACTCCAATATGATCAAAAGGTCATCTTTGTTCTTTTCCTTTTCTTCCGCTTCCATCCTTTGTTGTTAGGCATTATAGTTATTAAGGTACATATGAATACATTTGGCAATATTAAATGTTTGAGAGTTTTTTATTTACTCCATTTGCAGATGTCACGTGAAACAATGACCACGGTTTTCTTAATTTCTGCATTTTTTAACAAAAGAAAAACAGAGGGTTGTATGCGAATCTCCAGTATAATACATATGCATTAATTTTCATGAAAATATTAGAAAATAAGAACATTGCACTAGACGTATAATATCATTATACTTATTGTGAAATTAACCATAAATATGATACATTAACCCTAAGTCTTCGTGATCGGAGGCTAAAAAAGTTCTCCGTTCTCAATTTAAATAAGAATTCTCATTACAACCTCCTCTATGTGTGTGTGTATATATATGTGTGTATCTATATTACTCTTTTCTACATACACACACCATTTAAAATGCCAAACTTGGATTTCTATAATCTAACTGCAGGTAATTAATGAGGTCTCCTCCTATAATGACCCTTGTCTCTCATGTTTCTTAGAAGGAATCCCTGGCTTGAATTTTGGAATCTCCAAGGATTGCACCCTCAAGCTTCTTCCCGCTCACATCAACAACACTTCCTCCAAACACACCCCCCCCAATACACAACACTCCTCACATCCCACATTCCCAACCCTCTAAACCACCGCCCCTTCACCACCACCACCACAAAAAAATGAAGAAACAACAACACCAGGCCCCGAATGAGCAAGACCAACAACAACACCTAATCCAATACACCAAACTCCACACCTCTCACAACCACCTCCACAACATCGTCATCTACTTCCTCTTCTTCGGCTCCGGCCTCGTCGTCGGCCTCACCCTCACCTTCTACCTACCTCCTAGCCTCCAATTCTCCCAATTCACCTCCACCATCCAAACAACCTCCTCTCCTCCGCCACCACCGCCTCTGCCTCCGTCTCCGTCTCCGCCTCTGCGTCCGCCCCCACCCCCGCCCATCACCATACAGCCGCGGACGGGGCTGAGGGAGTACCTTAGAGTTGAGAAAAACGCGATGCACGACATGACGGAGGCGGAGCTGCTGTGGCGGGCGTCGATGAAGCCGAAGATTGAAGAGTTTCCGTTCAAGCGGACGGCGAAGGTGGCGTTCATGTTCCTGGCGAAGGGGGATCTGCCTCTGGCGCCGCTGTGGGAACTCTTCTTTAGAGGGCATCAAGGCTTCTATTCCATTTACGTGCATTCACAGCCTTCTTACAAAGGGACTTTTCCAAAGGATTCGGTTTTTCATGGCAGACGGATTTCGAGCAAGGTATATTTTTCTCTCTTTTCCATTCCCCATGCAAGATTAATTAATGCTTAAACTATTTAATTACGAAAGTTTTGATTGATTGCATTCTTTAGACCTAGGTTGCCTTGAGATCTATGACTACTTAGATTTTTTTTTAATAAATTTGTGTTTTCACCATTTTTTGTCGTATGTGTTATCATTGCAACTACAACTAACATTTGGAAAAATTCTTTCGTCCTAGCTCGTGAATTTATTTTTTATGTTTATCTTTTATGGGTGGGTAACATAGAGATAAAAAAGTTATATTTGTATTATTTTATAATTTGAGCTAAAAAATACCTCAGGATCAAAATTTGTACTATAACTTAAGAATAACAATTTCTTATTATTTAATTATTTATTTATTGTAAATTGAGTTGTAGACCTTTATGTCAACAGAGAAGGTCTTGTCATCAGTTGAATATCTATGAAGAAATTAAATTTCTTTTTTCTTAGGTCACAACTTAATTGAAGTATGTTTCTTTTTTAATATTCTTGAATAAGTTAACCTCCTTTTCTTGGTACTTTCTTAATCTCGACTGTTTCACCTTCATTTATAAAGACTAGAACCTA
>JAYDZE010553941.1:0-13256 GCA_034509125.1 Monilaria moniliformis | reverse complement strand
CTCCTCCATTAATTATTAAATCCAATGGTAGATATGGGTTCTTAGTTATGCATAAGGGTCTTGGTTTTACCCTAATGTATATATATATATATATATATATATGTAATTTTATGTGAGTGAGGTGGAGCTTCATTACATTTATGGATTTTGGATTAGTAACATTATTTGAACAAGTTTAAGTGATCGGACTTTGGGTGATGCATGAGTTATCAAAATTAAAGAAATGTTTACTAATAATATGTGATTAGGTTGATTAAGAAAAATAGTCTGCTATATAAAATAAAATTTAACATTATTATTATTAAAAGTTATATTATATTAAGTTATTAGTGTATAATTTATGTGGATTAAGTGATTAATCCCTTTATTAATTATTGATTTTGAAATAAAAATTGTGAATTTTCCAGTATCGAAAGAGTTATGTGAAATTTATATTTTGATGTATTTTAGTAGAGAGAAAGTGGTTTATCAAATCCAATCGATAATAATCAGTCTTAGTTTTGTAATAAGGGAGAGTTTCACCCTAATATGATCATATATATAGCTTGGTTCAAATATTTAATTTTTTATTTTGTATACTAAAAACTAATTTGTACCTGTTGTCAAAAAATTATTATTATAATATATAAAAATTACTATTAAAAAAGGCATTAGTGTATATATAAAAAAAAATTATCACATAAAAATAATATTATAATCATAAAAAAAAGTATTATTCCGTGTAAAGACCAATTCTGAATCTCTGATAATCCATCTAGTTAAGGTGGAAATTCTAATTTTATATCGTGTTCAACATTATTGCATTTTTACGATCATAAATGGGATCTTAAATTTGATATTTGCACACCATCAAATCTCAATTGGATAAAACCCAATTCTGATAATCCATCTAATTAAGTTGGAGATCCTAATTTCTATATCACGTTGAACATTATTGAAGTTTTACGAGCATATATAATGGGCCTCTTAAGTTTGATATTATGCACACCATCAAATCTAAATTTCTAGCTAGCTAAGTCATATATTTACATAATTTAAAGCAAGATATAAGTTTAAATTTTGGATTTTTATAGGGGGGAAAAAAGAAAAAGAAAAGTGAAGAAGAAGGCCCTATAGAAATTCTTTTTAGGCAAATAAAAAAAAAAAAGTTACTATTATTGATGCTACATAAGGAAGGACAAGATTATACAAGAAATATGCAGCACTATTTTTTGGAATAATTGAATTGTAAGTTATGTTGGAGGTGAATACAGAGTGTACCTAATATATTAAACAAAGAATAATTACTGATTAATTTTTTTAATAGAACAAGGAGAGGATTAAAATTACCAGAAAAAGATAAAAGTGAATGGAAGATAACGAAAAAATTGATAGGAAATATGCTTTAGTCCTGATCATTACATTTTTGATTTTCTTGTAAAAATGCAAACAACTCTTAAAATTTAAAAGAAATACAATATTTGTACATGGTAATGAAGCTCCTCGTATCCATTTTTCAGCATATACATGCAACATTTCCCCTCTTGTCTCCATCACCCAAGAAAACAAATTAAGAAAAGAAAACGAATCGTTTCAAGATATATATAGATCAATACGACTTAACACAGAAAACATTCAGGCAAGGGAGGAGTTAGTACCATTTTCAGCATTTCATTACTAAACGAGACAACTCTGCTTATCTATTTAAAATTTCACTTTGTATTGCTGAGATTTCATAGAGAATAATATTCAAAGGCACACTGTGTTTTAACAAGATTATCAAAATGACTTTCTCTTATGCGTTCTCTGATCATAACTATTTTCAAGATTATCAGTACTTCCTCTTTTTCTCTAATGAAAGCAGTAATGGAGTGATCCTACAACTTTTCATTCATAAGTAATTGGTAAACTACCATATTCTGACCAAATTATGGCAATGATAGCAATCATGAGACTTGGCAAAGGACACCATATTTATGCGGCCCTTATGGAGATAAAATGTTCCTTAAGTTAAAACTGAGTTAAATAATTCTAAGGTGACATTTTAATTTATTTACACTCAGCAGTAGGTTGTTTTATGGCAAACATACTTCACTTTTATGAAGATAAACAGATACCTCATATGAAACCACCTTGAAAAGGTTAACCGAAACCCATTGCACATAGATATCAAGAAATCATGCCACCTTCAAGATTCCAAAAAAAAAAAAAGGGGGAAATTGTTTTCAAATTACAGTGTTAAAACTACTGAAGAAGCTTACTTGTCGATAAAATGGTGACTGAAACTTGAAGTCCACCATAAAATAGAGGCTGCAACCTCCAGGAACAGGTCCAGGTGAAAATTCCCAGACATTAATCAAATGTTCAAAAAGACTAGTTTGGGATGAAGTCGTCTGCAAAAAAAAACAGAAATAATAGATGTTTTATAATAAGGAAAACTTTATTGGCGCATAACTTACTGGAAGGAAAACACTAATGGTAACCTTAAAGATTGAACTGTCGACTTAAGCTGTCTCAGTTAGATAATACTCATTCTTAATAATCACGAGATCGATATTGAGTTTTTGTATGTTATTCTCAGACTTGCCATATTGCTAAACCATAGTTTGTAATGCAGGTTGGAAAATGTCAGAGCTCTGACTTGGTTCATCTCAATTGAAAAACTATTAAGTCAAGGGAAAGAGAAGGACTGAAGACTGGAAGACTGGAAGGCAGGAATACTCATCCAACATAGAGTTGATAAAACAAGACACAAACATAATGTAAATGTAGACAACCGGCCTAAGCTAATTAACCCTATATCTACTTCCATAAGATCATGGGTAAAAAATGAAAGCCAAAAGAGAACTGTCCGATGGGCCTTGTGAGGCTCCATCACACTCATAAACTTCTAAACAAATATTAGAGGTTGGATTCGCACCATCAAACATTTCGATCATGCAGCCATCAACCATTTTCTAACCAAAGTATCCGATACAAAGGTGCAGCGTCATCACTTTCAGGCTGCTTGCTAATGTCAATCGGGAAATATGAAATATCAAGTACATTTTTCAAGCAAACACTAGATGCACGCAGTCATATGCCTTTAGTTAGGATTCCATTTTCTGTTCTAACTTGTGAAATTGTTTCCTTTATAATAAGACATCAAATATGCGAAGAATTGTAAAATTGTTTCCTTTATGATAAGACAACAAATATGAGAAGAATTGATAAACAGAAAGGTTCTCTGAAGAAGCTGAACGCTGTGGAGTAACTTTCATTGACAATCTTCTTCTTTTTTCCTGAAGACTAGACTCAGATTATTTGTTAAGTTTTTTATATAAAAGAAAAAAGGAGAAGAAACATACTGGAAATATTTTGGTAAGAACATACGTGACGGCATCCAAAACAGATCGATCAACAATATGTACCCTCCACCTCCAATCGAGGAGATTCCGAAAAAGTCATCTAGGTCTTATGGAAACTCCTTCACAACTCAACTTTAGGAAATCTAAATACAATGTGGTATTAACAAGTGAATGAATTTCGAAAAACTCATAGTAACAACTATAATCACCTTATATTACCAATAAATCCATTTAGCAGAGCAAACAAAATTCATCTCCAGTCCTAAAAACTGTTCCTACTTATCTCAAGCCTTGTCTTTCATAGTACTAAAACTCAGCACAACATCTATATAAACTTACAAAGTCAATCAGTTCTATTATCTGTAAACAACCACGACCCAATATGTCTACCCTAACCCCAACACAAGATTAACAGTCCAGTCCCAAAAATCTTTATGAACATATGAAGGAGGAACCAAGCTGCATAATTTTGGTTTGGTTAGCTCCACATGCGATGTATAACTTTCGATAAGAAATTTAAAGCCAATTTCTAACTCCGCATGAAAACTTCCATCAGGGTTCTGGCAAATAATCTGTGAGCGCTGACACCAAGGAATAAAATCTTCATAGATGTCAACAGCAGCAACCACATTGAACAATTGTTCAGGTGAATATCTAAGATTTAAACGATGAATCAGCAAAGTGCACATTTGTTAAATGAATCAAAAGCCACACTAACTTCACCAAATTAATCACATTGACTGATCATTCATTATCTGTAATTCAATACACAAGTAGTTCAACATAAAGAAAGAGTAAATTCTTTCATATCAGAATAGTTAAATAATTCTATTCACAGCTATTTTCTCATCATAATACATTTTAACCTAGATCACATAATCCATTCCCAATTTCAAAATCTACACTATTTCCACGCATTGCTCCAAAAGCGCGAATTCTTCAAGCAGGATTCCCACAAAGAATCGAAATAGAAACTCAAAACAAAAACAGCTACATTAATGAAACATTGCCCCAAAGCACGCCTTTCCTGGTGCACTTTTGATAGCATACCACCCTCTTCGCCATCACCGCATCCCAGAAACCCTCTATTTTGGTGAACAAAATTGCTAATATGCGATGAATTTGCAGAGCCTAGGAAACTGCAATTCCCGTAACGCCCGTTTTCCACTGGAGAGAATGCATTGTTCCCGTAGATATTACTCGAAGGCCGAATCTGGCTGTAGCTAGGAAAATCTCTCGTGCGCCGCCGCAATGGATTCCGGAGGGCTATCAGACGCGCCAGCGCCCTCGGTGCGTGACCGGATGCATTTGAAGCAAAAACGATTAGGATTTTAACTGTTGTGTGATTAATCCTACCGAATATGACTGATGTGATGTTGACATATGATTCTGTTCGAAATTGGGGCAAATATTGGGGCTGATTTGCAAATTGCAATTTGAGCTTGTTTTTTGGAAATTATGGTCGGCGATAGGTTGCAATTTGTATGCCCCAATTTCTTGTTTAGTAATACAACTCAAAATAAAATAAGATTTTCCATTTTATGAACGGTGGAAGATATTATCAATTATTTATTTACAGGAAAATCGTCAAACAAATTGAATTTTCAATTCAAATAGCAATTGAGAATTTCTTATATGCTATATAAATATAGTTTGTGTATAGTATTGTTTGAGTCAAATATTATCGATTAATATCACGATTATCTCGAGTTTTATTCATTACTTTAAAATTTATGAACTTAACCGATCAAGTTCTCTTCAGTTGGATTTAAATTCAAGTATTTCGGGTAGTAAATCAATATACTAACACAAAAATAAAATACTTTTACTAAATATTATAGAAAATAAAATTAATAAAGAGCCCATAAAATATGAGTTATTCCATATTAATAACTCCATATTTCAGGAAGCTCGACTTAAAAGCTCGTTTAGAATCGATTACAGCAAATGATACATCGGCATGGCAAGATGTTGCCCAGGATTACGTTAACGACTTACCTTTATCCAGCAGCACAACACAACTACTGTGAGGCATCATCAACTTGATGTGAGCTATCTTACACTGTCCAAGACCTAAAGGCACGATTTGGAGTATTGTTTATGCTCAAACACAGTTTCTTTGTGCTCAAAAAATCTAAGGCCCAGAAAGAGGCTTAAAATATAACAATACGAAAAAATTGGAATTCTAACAATAAAGTATAAAATCTGGGACTGGTTGGCGTTCTAACAATAAAGAATAAAATCTGGGACTGGTTTGTCACTTTGAGGATTTCCCTCTAAACCAACTAGGGGGATAGCTCCAGTCTGGCACTTCTTCGAGAGCTTTACAAAAATTATCTACAGAACTTGTGCAGGACTACGCGACACCGTTCCGGCATCCTTCTCCACATGTCAACTCTTCTTGCTTGGAGTTAGAAGTTGCAGCTGTTTCAATCAAAATACTAGGATCTCTGGTCTTGGCAGTACGGATCTTGGTCTATCTAAATTACATCAGCATTCTAGTCATCGAGAGGTTTATGTGGATGGCCTTCGATAACGTTGTTAGCTCGGATGGTTTTGCCGTTTGGAACAACCTGAGTAAATAATTTGGAAACTGTGTAAGATGACAATGCCAGCAGTAAATGAGTAAGTGTGTTTTATGCAGAGGATATGAGAACAAGCAATTACTTGATCATTGCTTCTCATTGTCTTCGTTTCGTCTATCTTGACAGAATTCTCTTCTGCAACAGCTTCATCGTTGAAGTTCTGGTCAGTCATCTCTGTTTGAAAAGAAAAGAGCATGTTAAAGAAAACCTCAGATGTTTTAGGAGCACTGATGTTTTTGTTTATTCACTCTATTTATATATGTTTACGCTTATGCCTAGTGCATCATGGAAATGTGATGGTAGTATGAAGTAGTCATTTAGTATACAGAGATATGTCCAAAATGGGCTGGAAAATACCTATATTATTGTCATTATAATCTTCACGTGAAGGTGACAATTTGCTTGTGGTCGTTGTTGCTAAAGGACCTTTAGCAGAAGAAGATGGACACCTTTTGGTTGCCTGTATTTTTGAGTTCCGATAGCGCCGGATCCAGGGATTTGACAATGGAACTTTACATTCCTCTCTTTGGTCGTGTTCAGATTCGTCCTTTTGGAAGTCGACTTTGGACCAAAATCCATCACGAAGAACCTTAAACTACATAGGCAGAAAAGGTTCCAATAGCAAACAATAGCTTTTAGATATGGTTCTGAATTTGGAAATGTATACACGAAGAACATAACAGTGCAAAAATTTAGTATTTGATGGACAAAGGTGATAGAGGTTACACCTGGCCAGAAGTTCGGGTGCTTGTCTGCTTTTGCTTGAGAGGTTTTGATCGCGTTGCAGAGCTTGTATGAGACTGCAAACCAAACATCTCTATTGACTTGTATAGCTGGTTGACAAATGTTGATTCCATAGATTTGAGAAACAAGCAGTGTTTCTCGTCTGTCCATTCAGGTGCCATCAGCTTTCTTTCCTGACACTGCAAGAACTAAATTGACTAAACTAAAACCAGGAAATCTTATACTGCAAGAACCAACATATGTTTCAGTGTCTATCAACGAACAATCATCAATGTATGAGGGTAAGGACTGTCTATCGACAAAATTATACAATGGATTCAAGAAGATTAATAATTCAAGAACCAATATACTGTATATCAATGAAGGACCCCCATTGCAGAGGGGCAAGGGGCAAGGGGTAAGGACGACTATCGACTAAATTCAATTCCTAAGATACTAAACTCCTCAACACAGGCAGGCATTCAGGCAAAATCAAATGCTTTATATAACCTTAACACCATCTCATCGAGAAAATATTAGCACTTTTCTTATTAAAAACAAAAAATTGCAGTTCAAAATTTGAGCATACCATCCTTTAATAATAAATCACAATTGTTCAAAGACGGTCCGTTTAACACGATGGAATACCACCAGAGAAATGTTGGAAAAGAAATTAAAATACTCAAGCTAATTCACTCTGCTATTCAGATTAATCTCTTTCTTCTTAACACAGCCAACCAAAACTTCAAAATTGAAATAGTATTTTTCAAAAATCAGCTGTGCATATAAATCGTATCCATTTCATATTAAACGACTCTAAAAACTTTATTGCCTTTCGCTACCATCCAACATAAACATATTATGCAGAAACAAAGAACACAAAGAAACTTAAACAGGAATTAAAAAAAAAAAAAAGCGATTCCTATTAAGATCAACACAGCATATAATTTCTCCGTTTCCGATTGAACAACTATCAAATATCTTAAACAGCTCAACAATTTGCATGAATCACGGCTCAATTATATAAAAAAAATCATCAAAAAAACAAAAATCCATCAACAACTACTCCATCTTTTGCCAAATAGAAACCATAAATCTTTGAGAGGGAGAAGAGCGATTTACCACTAATTTAGAAGTCTCTTCTTGCTCGACAGAATTTCTCAAGGGCAACTCAGATGAATCCATACAATTTATCCTTTGTCTTTGTCCAAAACCTCAAATCCACAAACAAAAAATTGAGAATTTTCAGTGAATTAACAGAATAAGTTTTGGTGTTGTTATTGGTTGTGATAGTTGGCGTTGATATTTTGGGGTTTACTTATAAATTCGTATGGTGTGGCAATAGTAAAAAGTTCATGCCACGTGTTCCGCTTTACACGTGTCCGCCTAGCAAGATGTCCCCACTTGAAGAATTAACTACATAGCCCATGTTCCGTGAACGATATTTTCTGAATTTTTCTGTAGTTTGAATAAAATATAAATTGTAAATTTATTAATCGGGTTTTATTCTAACCAAAAAAACTAGAAAATTAATGATTTAAAAAAAACTAGAAAATTAATATTAATGATCAATATCTAAATTTATCATGTGTATGTTCTGTAAGTATATTGGGTTGATCCATTTAATATTAAGTTTATATATATTACTCCATAATAAGAAGAAAAGAAAGGAACTTTTCTAAAAAAGGAAATACTTTTTTTCAATCAAAATATAACCTCTCAGAGAAAAAGAATCAAATATAAAATCACGATAAGTAAGTAATATATATTTCAATTAAAAAAATATGCTAATCTTACTCAAATGGACATTAAATAATAATATCGATGAAACAACACCATAAATATCTTTGCATAATATCAAAATCAAACACTACCATACAAAATTGTGACAGTATTTTCCGTCTCACACATACGTGTCCCTAAAGATACCCCAAGCTTTAAAAATAAATATAAAACTAAGGAATTTAACTTTTACAAAATCTTTAAAATAAATATAACTTAAACTGTAAAGTAGGGGTGAACAGTTGGATTTCGAATCGATTTTTGTCTAATTCGAACTGATCCAGAAACTCGATTATTGAAAGAATATAAATCTGCACTGATCCGAAAATCCAAAATTTTATAACTGAATCCGAACAGAACCGAAATATCCGAAACATTCCAAAAAAATCCAAAATTTTGAAATAATATTTTTAATTATTTTATATATTTCAATTAGAAATATTTAAATTAAATATTATTTGAACAATTTTTTAATATAAATAAAATTTTATATATTAAATATAATTCAAAAAAATTGGATTTTTCTGGTTTTAAAAAAATCAATCAGAACCAAACCAAAAGTTCAATTTTGAAGAAAAATAAATGTGATCAGATCTTAAAATTCTAAAATCTAAACCGAATTTAATATTTTGGTTTGGTTCGATTCGGTTATTTGGATTTCAATATTTTGCTGAGCCCTACGGTAAAGAATCATTTTAATACATATAAGTATATATGTATATATAATTATACAACTAAAAAATTATCTAGCAATACCTAAAAATAATGTGTAGACAAAAGTCGTCTCTACATGTGTATACATTATTTATATAAATAAATACATAGATTTGCTGTCAAATAAAATATCTGTTTATATGTATAAAATAAATATTGCATGAAAGCCAATATGAAATAGTATTGAGATATTATTGGGATTGGAATGCCCCAAAAATATCTTATTCATTTATTATTATATTCCACAAAATATCTACATATCTACCGACATCCAAAAAGGGTCTGGAATTTCTCTTTTTTATCTTTCTGTTTTCTGATATAATAAAGCTATCTGAAGTTGCAGCTGAAACAAATTAGAAGAAAACTCCATGATATGAAATATCTAGATATTACTTTAATAGTTAAAACTAATATTTAAATTAATAGTTTCATAATAATATTATATTAGTCATATATTTCCATCCCATAAACGAAAATAGTGCCTTCAAACTCTATCGGTTCAAAAGAATAGAAAAGTAGTCGAGCCATATCGAGTATTGTCAAGCTTGACTTGTTATTGAGCTGCACTTAGTATAGAGTTCAAAAGAATTAGAAAAGTTTTATAAATATATAAAATTAAAATTAATTCAAATATTCGTCATTTGCTTCAGAAGCGATCATTTTCTTCTAAAAATATATATTACTATAATTTATTATCTGATTGAAACAAATAAGGTTCATTCGATAGTTAATATATAAATGTCCCCAATCAAAGTTTACGTTTGACTTGTATAGGTTAACGACCTCTAACTAGATTTCGTCAAACCAAAGTAAATTGGCTCATCATAGCTATGAGGTCTTCAATTCATAAATAACGTGCCTTGTTAACACTGAAATATAGACAACACACTATTTGTTATCGAATCAAATCAAATTTTATATATAGAAAGGTTCATAATGTTTTATATCCCTAGTTTTCAACGTATTATAAAAAATATCCTCAATTTTCGTTTTTCATCAAATGTCCCCAATTTTTAGGGTCCGTTTGGTATCACGGAATTGAAGGTCTGGATTTGGAATTGGAGCTTTCAATTCCAAATCCATTGTTTGGTACTATAATGATATTTGGATTTGGAATTGAATTCCAATTCCAATTCCAAATCCACCCAATTCCACAATTTGAATTCTATAGTTAAAGTAAAGATTTGGAAATTCAAATATATATAAAATTGAGTACCTCTCGAACATACCCACTATACACACAACACACATTACACACACTACACACAATACACATACTTCACACAATACACACAGTACACAAATACACATACTGCGCGCACACACACATTGCACACAATACACACACTACACACACACGACACCAATATACATACTGTGTGCACACACACATTGCACACAATACACACACTACACACACACATAAGAGACACACAACACACACGACAAAATTGCACACACAATACACACACACATTGTATGCAATACACATACTGCATGCAAATACATAAATTGCACACACACGACGCACAAAATTACAAACACAACAAACACACATCTTACACGATAACATCGCACACACAATACACACACTGCACAGACACACAACACACACTACACGTACACATACACACACACACACACACACACAACACATACACTTGCACTCACAACTCAAAATATATAGAAAAATAATATAGAATTACATAATGTATATAAATAAAAAATTATTTAATCAAAAGTCAATTCCAAAACTTGTTTAATTTTTGACTTACCAAACAAAGAATTTGGAATTGAATTAGAATACCATAACTTCAAATTCAATTCCATATAATTATAATTCCAAATCAATTCCAAATCCCTTTTACCAAACGAACCCTTAACAATTTTGTGTTCACTTTTGACTTGAAAATTTTGGATTCTTTCTACATTCGCACAAAATTTGTAATTGGCCGGAGGTAACATCGTTATAATTTCGATCTTATATCAATTGCCGGAGGTAACACGATTCACTTTTGTATTGTTATTGTAAGCAAAAGTTACTATTCCTGCAAATATAAGGTACTCTTATTGTGAATAAAAGTTACTGTTCTAGTGAATAAAAGTTATAGTTTTTTATAAAAGTTATTGTTCTTATAAATAAAAGTTATTATTTTAATAAAACGGTGATTATTCTAATGAAATAAAGTTATTGATCTTGTTAATAAAATTTACAGTTTTTGTAGATTAAATTATTTTTCTTGTGAATAAAAGTCATTATTTTAATAAATAAAAGTTATTGTTCTATAGAATAAAAGTTATTGTTAGAGTGAATATAAGTTACTGTTTTTATGAGTAGAGGTTATTGTTCTTGTGAACAAAAGTTATTGCTCTTGTGAATAAAGTCATTGTCCTTGTGAATAAAAACTATAATTTTTTTGAATAAAAAATATTGTTTTAATAAATAAAAATTATTATTCTTGTGAATAAAAGTTACTATTTTTGTGAATAAAAGTTACTGTTCTTGTGAATGAAAGTTACTTTCTTGTAAATAAAAAAATATTATTTTAATAAATAAAAGTGATTGTTCTATTGAATAAAAATTATTGTTATAATGAATACAAGTTATTATTTTTATGAATAGAAGTTATTATTCTCGTGAATAAAATTATTATTCATGTGAATAAAATTTATTATTCTTGAGAATAAAAACTACAATTTTTGTGATTACAAATTATTATTTTAATAAATAAGTTATTATTATTGTGAATAAAATTTATTATTCTTACGAATAAAAGTTATTGTTCTTGTGAATGAACATTATTTTTCTTATGAATAAAAATAATTATTTTGATAAATAAAAGTTATTGTTCAAATAAATAAAAGTGACTTTCTTATAAACAAAAGTTATTATTCTAATGAATAAAAGTTACTTTTCTTGTGAATAAAATGTACCGTTCTTGCAAATAAGAGTTACAGTTTTTGTGAATAAAAATTACTTTTCTTTTGAATAAAAGTTATTATTCTTTTGAATAAAAGTTAATGTTATAATGAATAAAAGTTATCCTTCAAATGAATAAAAATTATTGTTCTTGTGAATAAAAGTTATTGTTATTATGAATAAAAATTATTTTTCTAATAAATAAAAGTTACCGTTCTTGCTAATAAAAATTAATGTTCTTGCAAATAAAAGTTATAATGACAATTATCTATTTTTTTTAAATTTTTTGTTTAAAGTCTTATTTGCAATTAAGATTTTTTATTTATTTTCTAAAATTTTTATTTATATTTAAATAAAGTCTCATTCAAAATATATAAAAAATATTATTTGATTTTATGGGTAAGTATTGTTTGAATATAACTAAAGTCTCATTACAAATAAAATATATGAAAGTCTTATTTGATTTTGTAAAAAGTGCTATTTATATTTAAGCGAATTATCATTTAAGTACATAATATCTTAAAATTTTATTTATTATTAAAAATTATATTTTCTTTTTAAAAATTTTATTTGATTTATAAAATGTCTTATTCATATGTAACTAAAATCTAATTTATAAATTTAAAAAGAAAAAAATTAAAATTTTATTTGCTACTTAAAATGTTTTTATTTTTATTTTGTGATAAGTATTATGAATTATAATGATAAATAGTAAAAAAAATCTTATTTGATTTTAATAAAAAGTATTATGATGATACATCTAGAAATTGTCAAAGAAAAAAGAAGAAGATAAAATTGCATCAAGATTAAAACCATTTACATTTAAGCTTGAAAGCATAGCACTCAAGTACTGCATCAGAATCTCTGTTCTTATTGGGAAACTTATGGTCGTGAATTAAAAAAAATGAATTGGGTTGGGCCAGGTCAAATCCAAATTCAGATCGGATTTGACCCGCGCTATCTGCGCGCGGTAATAGTGTGATATAAATATATTTTACTATTTGCATCTATATTTTCTCAAAATTGTCTACCATTTACCTATTTTGTATAAATATATTTTACTATTTGAATTTAATATTTTTAGATGCCTTGTACGTATCATTCTACTATTATATTATAAATAATAATACACTACAACAAAAGCGCTCATAGACTACGGTTTTTAACCGTAGTCTATTTGGTATAAAAACCGTAGAGACAGATGGG
>JAYDZE010553930.1:0-13256 GCA_034509125.1 Monilaria moniliformis | reverse complement strand
CATCCTCAATCTCTGGATGCAAGACCAGAGAAAAAAATGGAGGATAATCGACGCAATAACAAAGAACAAAATCGATGCAAGAACAGAGAACAAAGTTATAGGCTCAGACATTCTCAAGTCATCACAGCCTCAAAATCGACGCAAGAACAGAGAACAAAATCGGTGCAAGAATAGAGAACATAATCATCCCAGATTCCAAACCCTAAAATAGAGGGTAATGGAACCCACGAACAGAGAACAAATTTCCAGGCTCAGACGTTTCCTTAAGTCATCAGAGCCTTAAGCCCGAATCGGAAGCGACGCAAGAACAAATATGCCCAATCGGAGCGAAACCCAGAATGGAGGGTAATCGAACCCAAATCGAAACTAGGCGGAGTCAGCGGCGATGGAGCGGTGGCGGCGGCCGAGAAGAGAAACCCATCTCTAACTCCGAAGGAAAACCCCCCACTACTGCCGCCCCCCTCAAATCGACATGGACGTCGGCCGAGATCTAATCACAATTTCGGCGACAATGAAGAATAATTGGCCGATACAAAGAGAGAGAGAGTGAGGATGAAGAGAGAGAGAGAGTTGAGGACGAAGAGAGAGAGAGTTCAGGACGAAAAGAGAGAGAGTGTGAGGATGAAAAGAGTGAGGACGAAGAGAGAGAGTTGAGGACAAAGAGAGAGAGTGTGAGGATGAAAAGGGCATGAGATGGAAAGAGAATGTTAAACATGGAATGAGATAAATAATCTCACCCTCAACCACAGATACCTATGCCAAGGAAAACGTGAAGTAACAGTTGTTTGCACGCCGACCGAGACGAGCCATGATATGTAACACGGGCCGTATCACATGTACCAAACACAGTCCAAATTACTGTTGGATCAAGTTATAGCTATCCTATCATGGCTTAACCAGCCCACCAAACACCCCCTTACGCCGTTAAGAGAAAAGCGGAGTGCCTTTTTCTCTTTTTTTCTTCAGCTTTTGGATGTTTAGGGCAAAATATTAGGCGTATTGATGCTGCGGTAATTCTGTATTAGCAAATTCGATTTCTTGGTGGATTATTAGCGGAATTTAATGCCATAATATGTAATGATAAATTGCAATTAATTGCGCGGAGGACTGAATTTGCTTTCTGATAATTCAGTCCCTTGCTATTTGTTTCTTATGCTTTGTAGTTTTGTAGTGATTACTGATTAAGCATAACTGAGACGCTAATATTGAAATATTCGATATAAGTTGATCCGGTAACTTGTTTTTTGCTCGATGATTACCATGATTTGTGAGAAAGCTGAATCGAGTGCTTGCAGAGTAACGCAAGATTTGATGGAAATATCATTAGTTTGTTAGTCAAATTTGCAATGCAAGAAAGGAAAAAGGTCAATTTAGGAGGAGTGCTAACAATTTTTAACACGATATGAAAACACGATTAGTCGGGTTCGTGTTCTTATTGGGTCGACTGGATAATGATATGATAATTTCATTTCGAGTTCGGGTTAGGTTCGGGACGGATTCGGATAACCAGTTAATAACTAATATTATTATTTTAATTATTTTTATTTATTTTTTTAATTTTTTATAATTTTAATTAGGGTTAAATTTCTAATTGTTTATTACTCTAGTGAGGGTTAGATATTGTCGGTATCATGTGATTGTAGTGTCGTGTTGTGTTCATGTCGTATCATTATCATGTTGTTATTGTATTGTTATCGTGTTGTTATTGTGTCGCTAACAGGTTCGTTTCGTGTGCGGGTCGTGTTCGGGTTTAAATGTAGCAGGTCAGGTTCGTGTTCAGGTTGAAAGTTTTACTAACAAGTCGGGTTCAGGTTTGACCTTATCGTGTTAGACAATTATCAGGTCGATCCAATAACGATCCAACCCACATGATTTACCAATCCTATTTAGGAGTATAATCACAGTCCTATTTGAATTGTGTGCACTAGAAAGAAAGTTGGCTTCTTTCTTTGTTTGAAATTGTTGATTTTATGCTGCAGAAAAGTGTAGGTTTCAGTAGATTCTCATTTGTATGATTATTTCTTAAAGATTACTAATAACCTATTTAAGTATCTGAACCAACTAATTATTGTTTAGTGGCATGCTCAAGAATGACTGATTGGTCCAAACTTCCATATGATATTTCACAAGGTTGCTGCACGTTTACGTTTATCAGTGATTGAGGATTTCCTTGCATTTTCTGTTGTTTGTTGCTCGTGGCGATTAGTTTATTTGGTTGAGGAATGGAATCCAGGTCAGGTTCCAATATTAATGTTCTCCAACAATGAAAACAGTAGCATTAGAAGTTTCTTAAGCTTGTATACAAATAAGGTTTGTGACTCAGAGCTTCTCGAAGCTCATGGTAGGCGGTGTTGGGGTTCTTCTTCAGGGTGGCTTGTAACTATAGGAGATGATCTTGAAATCCGGCTTCTGAATCCCTTTACTTGTGTCTTTTTTAATCTCCCGCCTAAGTCCTCACTACAAATCAGTTTTGGTGATTTTATGAGTTGGTATGATATCATAGAGAGAGCATTGTCTTTAGGAACCCATGCACTCCAGATCCAAATGAAGACTTGGTGGTTATGATTGTTTATGGCACTTTGAAGCAGTTAGCATTTTGTAGACCTGGCTACAGTTCTTGGAGATGTGTGAAAGATAAAACTCATTCAGAGTTTATAGATGTTACGTGTATAAAAGATCAGGTCTTTGCTCTCTCCTTTATTCGATCCCTCGTCCTCATCGATATTGATAGCCTAGCTGTTTCTGCTATAAGCGGGCAAGACCCTCTTAGGAATGTTGCCTTATCACTTCTTATTGGAGGCTCACGTAGAGTCACGTAGTCCGTGGAGGTCTCACGTAGAGTCAACAGTGTTTCTGGTGTACAATTTTGATTTTGACAACATATAGTGTATCATGTTGAGCAACTTGGGAAGTCGCACAATTTTTGTTGGTGATAATAACTGCATTGCTGTATGTGCATCCCATTATTTGAACTGCAAAAGTAACAATGTTTATTTTGTTGCGTCGAAGAAGGAAAAAGGGTGGCCGAAGAGGGTGTGTATAATAGCTCGAGGAGCGAAGATTCAGGTTCCCTCTGCATAGGCCCAGAAATTCCTAAGCATTTTACTTTCCACTTTGGGTGATGCCTACCTTGCACTAGCTAGATGGAGCTTGGTTTTGTTCATCGTGTTCAATCAAAGGATTGTGGAAGCTTTGCGGGTTGCAGCTGTTAGTAATTCTTGTCATCATCTACAATTACGTTTCGGAAAATAACATACAAGAATGACAGATCTAGATTCATAATTAAATTCATGTGTTGAGCAGTTAAATCACAACAGTTAGAATAACTTGTTATGCAATCTCTTGAACGGTTGATTGGATCTGCAGATGAATTAATGACTATCGGTATTCACGTGCACTTTGATCCAATGCAGGAACAATTTCAGGCACAACTATTCAATACACAAAGTTAGAAAATCAGTATTAAACTTCTCGTATTATAACTGACAAAAAATTGGTTTTCCTTACGTTCTCTCTCTTTCGTACTTTGAAATGACGTGAGCTCTTATTGTAATCGCTACAATAAATAAATGTATACTAATAGCACCAACAAACCCTGGGTCTATGAGCTTACTATCTTTTGTCTGCTTTAATTAATTAATTAATCAGTCTAACTATTAATTAACCAAAGCCCATATCCAATATATATCTTTATCTACTTCATATATCTTTCAATCTGTCACTTGGACCAGTATAAGATATAATACGAAATCTAACTTTGTACCATTGAGCGGATTAATAGTACACATAAAGTGTGACCCTCTAGGCGCCAATTATCGACAATGGTCTAATCAAAGTTTGCACAAAACTCCTAGACTGCGTTGTGCGGCGAACTCGATATATGAAGAACGTCTACGTGAATTTAGTAAACAAGCTTTTATATGAAATTTATGTAATATCATTTCATTCGTGAACCACTTGATTTAGGAAACATATATGAGAAAGCGATCAAGTTAGGATGTCTCAATACAAATGATTTCTAAGACATACAAACTAAAACTCCCATTGATTCAAAGTCAACTACCAACTACCAACATGTCTAACACCCAAGCTTTCAAAGTGCTGGTTGTGTTTTGCTATACATATCGACTTAGTGAACGAATCAACTAAGTTATCATCACTGGGTACTCTTTGTAATTTCACATCACCCCTTTCTATTATTTCTCTGATCAGATAATATCTACAAGGAACGTGCTTGTCTCTGTTGGTTGCTCTCGATTTCTTTACTTGCGCAACAACACCAGTGTTGTGTCAATACAACGATATTGTACTGCTATCACTCGGAATAACACCCAGTTCTTTTACGAACTCCAACAAAGCAATGACCTCTTTCACAGCTTCAGATGCAACAATATACTCAACTTCGGTGGTCGAATCTGCAGTTATACTCTCTTTGGAACTTTTCCAACTCACTGCACCACCATTGAGGATCAAAACATATCCCGACTGAGACTTATAGTCATTATGGTCTGTTTGGAAGCTTGCATCAATATATCCAGGAACTGATAGCTTTGGTTGCCCACCATAGACTAAGAAGTATTCTTTAGTCTATCTAAGATACTTAAGAATAGTCTTGATAGTTTTTCGATGTTTCTCACTGGGATTTTGCTAAAATCTGCTTGTCTGCTAAGCGCATAAGCTACATCTGGCCTAGTGCAAATCATGGTGTACACAATTGATTCTATAGCCGAAGCATACAAGATCCTTTCCATGTAACTCATTTATTTGTTATTATAAGGGTAACCCTTCTTAGACAATATAATCCCATGTCCTATAGGCAAAAATCATTTCGTGAAATTCTCCATTGAGAAGTGCCTTAGCAATTTCTCTATGTATGTGGACTGTGATAATCCCAACAACCTATTTAGACTATCTCAAAATATTTTTATACCAATTATATAGGAAGCACTACCTAGATCCTTAATCTTGAATGAATAAGACAACCAATCTTTCACGGATTGCATCATGGAACGATTACTACCAATAATCAAAATGTCATCGACATATATAACAATGTAGACAATGTTTCCATTCTCGCGCTTACTACAAATGCATGGATCCTCTTTGCTTCTGACAAAATCAAATGATTTGATAGCCTTGTCAAAACAAATATTCCAACTCTTGGATGCTTATTTAAGTCCATAAATGAACTCCTTTAGCTTCCACACTACATTCGTCATTTCTTTTGATATAAAACATTCAGGTTGTGTCATATACACATCGCCTTCGAGTTCTCAATTGAGAAACACGGTTTTCACATCCATTTGTCAAACGTTAAAGTCATAGTATGCAACAATTGCAAGTAATATCCTAATAGAATTGATATTAGCGACTATAAAAAAGGTTTGATCATAGTCAACGCCTTCGCGCTGACTATAACTCCTTGCCACTAACCTAGCCTTCTAGGTTTGTACATTGTCATCTGC
Source organism: Monilaria moniliformis (assembly GCA_034509125.1). Taxonomy (NCBI): domain Eukaryota; kingdom Viridiplantae; phylum Streptophyta; class Magnoliopsida; order Caryophyllales; family Aizoaceae; genus Monilaria; species Monilaria moniliformis. The sequence continues at coordinate 7,791 of JAYDZE010553930.1, read as the reverse complement.
ATCTCTCTTCTTTTTAAAGATCCATTTGTAGCATATGGGGTAAACCCGTCTAGCAAGTCAATTATTTCCCAGACTAGATTGAATCACATCGAGTCCATTTCAAATATTAATTCATCCATCCATTTTTTCCGATCAGTATCTAACATCGCTTCGTATGTGTCCTAGGTTCGTCGTTATTTGAATCATCAACCTTATCATCTTGGTTCTCAACCATTAGATTCAGTCTTTCAGGTGCACACGATTCCTCTTATGCATATGGAGTTGGTTTTGCACTGGTGCACACTGTTTATTCTTAACATGAGGAGGTTTCGTGTTGATTGTTTCAACATTTGGGATATTTTCAGAATTTCACTATGATCTTCATGAGGTTGGGTTGATGCAATTATTGTATTATCTTGTCTTTGATGCATCTCATTGCCTTGAGGTAACCCTCTAGAGGTCTCTCTAAGGGTCTCTTTAAGAGTTATTTCCATTTTCAATAGATCATAAAAAACTCCCATTGAGTTTTGGTCTACACCATTGGACTAATTCTCATACTCTATAAAGTTATCATGGACAGAACCATATCTAATAGAGTTATTTTCCTTTCCAATAGATCATAAAAAACTCCCATTGAGTGGTGAAACTCATCATGGACCGAACCATATCTAATAAAATTAGGTTTCTCTTCTCAGATGCTCCATTCATTTGTGGAGTACCCAGAGGTGTCTAGCATGACCAGATTCCATATAATTTCAGGTAATCAAAAAATTCTCGACTCAAGTATTCCCCTCCTTGATCTGATCGAAGAGTATTGATACTTTTCCCAAGTTGTTTCTCGACTTCACACTTCAACTTTTTAAATTTCTCAAATGCCTTAGATTTGTGTTTCATCAGATACAAATATCCATACCTTGAAAAATCATCAATAAAAGTGATGAAGTACGAATAACCACATCTTGCTTGAGTTCGAAATGGTCCACACACATATATGTGAATCAACTCTAACACATCCTTAGCATGCAACCCTTTATCAGAAAGTAGTTTACTTATCATTTTTCATTTGAGACAGTATTCACAAGCACCATATGATTCGAAATCAAATGATTTGAGAAAGTCTAACTTTCTCAATTTTGCAGTTCCTTTCTTATTTATATGACAAAGTCTACAATGCCAAAAATAAGTAGCATTATCTGTATTACATAGCTTAATTCTTTTGTTTTGAATATTGAGAATATTTCGTTCACATTCAAGCATATATAATCCATTTAAAAGAGCGACATTTCAATAAAACAATCCATTATGATAAAACGAGCATTTGTCGTTTGCAAAATAGAAGACAAACCTTCAATGTCTAACATTGGAATGAAAATAATATTCTTCGAAATACCAGGAACAAAATAACAATTGTGTAAATCTAGTGTATATTCTGAGGGAAGATCTAATCTATAAGTCTCAACGCATTAAGTAGCAACTCTTACTCCATTTCCCACGCGTAGGTCTACTTCCTCAGGCCTCACTGTTTCTGCTATCACTTAGACCCTGCACATTATTACAAATGTGTGAGCCACAAGTTGTATCTAATATCTAGGATTGTGAATCGTTCATAGACATATTTATCTCAATGACAAACAAACCTGAGCTCCCACTCAATGTACCATGTGCCTTGAATTTTGGGCAGTCTCTCTTCCAGTGTCCTTTCTTGTGATAGAAAATGCTCTCATCCTTTAACGGTATCGACTTCTTCTTAGCCCCTCAACTCTTAGGCTTTAGAACAACATCCTTTGATGTTTTCTTCTTCATCTTCTTGTGTTTGTTCTTTCCTTTGGAAGACTTTACAAAATAGCCCACCATGAGCACATATTTATCTTTGGAAGTGGAAGTCTAGCATGTTGTGTAATTTTGGCAGTCCTAACTTTGTGTTGTTCATATTGAAGTTTACTATGAAATTCTCAAACCAACTAGGAAGGGACTGCAGTTGAGATATTCGCGGGAAGTATCGTCCCAATCGATGTTAATCTCTGAATCAGACCTATCATTTTCAACACATGTTCAGAAACTGGCCTCTATCATGCGACTTACACTTGAAGAGATCTTGGAGTATCTCATACTCCATTCTTTGAGTTTACGAAACATACAAACTCTTCAAGTGTTCGAGCATCACATATGGAAGCATGTGTTCATGTTGTCTCTGCAGTTCATTACTCATAGACACTAACATGATACACTAAGCCAATGTGGCATCCTCAACGTGTTTTGCGTGAGCCTCTTCTTCAAATGAAGCATACTCATGAGACACCTTGTCAGAGATTACACTAATTGGTGTGTCCAAGACATACTCAACATTATCAAGGCTTAGCACCAAGCGCAAGCTACTGAGCCAATCCGAAAAATTTGACCCAGTCAACTTGTTTGTTTCCATCAAATATTTAAAAGCCAAATTCGACATTTCAAACTGAACAGAATATAACGAAAGAACAAATTAGAAAGGTAAACAGAGATCACATTTGTATCACTATTCAAATAAGGGTTTAATGATTTGATTAGCTTCCACTAATTTTAACATATTTAATGCCCCCATGCATAAAATATGATTTTATTTCAAATATAAATTTTAGTGGTTCAAGATCCAATTCTATATTATTGAACCTTGTGTGCAGGCTGATGACTGCAATAATATCATTAGGTAGGCCTCCAAGCCAATTGCAACAATAATTTTATAATTTTTGGTTTATTAATCCAATTTATGCGTCCATAAACTATTTTGGTTGCGCGGGTATCTCAAAATAATTTATGCAAGTCGACGCCGTCACACGATGTTAACCATGCATCTCTGAATGAGTCTAGACCTTGTGAACTGAGAGTAAATGCGTGGGTGTAAAACTTGTGGTCGAAAAGGCTAGGAACATCAAACAATTATGATGGACGATGCATTTGTTTCAGAAACAAGACTTATATTTAGTAGAGAAAAATGAGTGATACTAATTGCTCAATTTAAAATCCAATATTAAATTCCAAAATAATTACTGGATGCCGTCCACCCAAGCATTATTGGGATTAAAATATTCCAATAAAGGAATCTCCTACTCAGGATCTTTCTAGGATAATATAAGAAAAATATAACTGATTTCAGATAATCCTACTTAACTAGAATGTGAATCAAAACATGCAAAAACAGATAATTAAATCTTAAGGCATGTTTTCTAATTAGTTTAGATTACATACTTGTCTTGATCTCAAAAAATCAGAAGATGACTTGCTCTTTCTCCACGTGTAGATATTTTAATTCCTTAACCTCAGATCTTCTAATCTGTTCCCGAATTCTAATCTGTTCCCAATTGCTAGTTCAAAATTCATTATTTATTATACTTTGAAATAATTCCAAATCGGTCGGGCTTCTATATAATAAAACCTTTATTGAACTACTCTTGGGGATATTATAAACCCAGACACTCCTGGGACACGATCAGTGCAATAACAATCCATTCACCTCTAGATATTAATTACCACTGCCCAAGATATCAGGATTCTTGGGCTACAAAAAATTCGCATCTTTTGATAAATCAAAGTAGTGCATAATCAATATCGTATGTTTAATGTTATATACAAAGGTTAAGAAATAAATAATCACCGAGACCTCGTCTTTCCGTAATCAGCATGAAAGACTTATCTCAACGTGAATCCATTCAGTGCTATACCACACCAGTGTCATTTGTTTACCAAGGTTAGTAAACTTTTAGACTGACACTGCAACCTTTCACGATAGATTGTCTAAGTCTATCTAGAAATTTTGTAGCTTTTCTTCTGCAAGAAACCGATTGAGAGACCTACAGTGGTAATCTGATCACCACTCAGCCTATAGTGCAGAAGACTTAGACATGTTTGCTTAATCATAACAATTTGTAAGACAACATAGTATGAAAAAATGCAAACCAATGTGACAAAATAATAATCTTGTCATATATTGGGAAATAAGGTTTACAAATACAAAACAGCTCGAAGTTAGCATTTCAGTATATATCCCAACAATCTACCACTTATACTCAAAACAAGCTTTCGAGTATACACAACTGTATATTCTCGCACTTATACTGAAAGCAGGTCTAGGTGTTCGATACATCTGACTCTCATCGCTTCCAAATGACGGTTGAACGTCATGCCGGGGAGACACTTAGTAAAAGGATCTGCCAGGTTGTCCTCTTATGCAATCTTAGTCACCTCAATGTCTTCTCTGCGCACTATATTTTGAATAATGTGATACTTCATCTTTATGTGCTTACAGGCCTTGTGGGCCCGTGGTTTCTTTGAGTTTGTCACTGCTGCTGAGTTGTCAAAGTAAACGGTGATACTCGTGGGCATACTCAAAATTGCGTTAAGTTTCATTAGGAAGCTTTTGAGCCATACAACTCCCTTTACAACTTCTGAAGCATCCACCTATTCAGCTTCTATGGTGGAGTCTGCCATACATTTCTGTTTCACACTCCTACGTGTAATGAGTCCACCTCCTAAGGTGAACACATAGCCTAAGGTAGATTTTCTCGAGTCCCGATCAATTTGAAAATCTGAATGGTGTAACCCAAAGGATACAACTCGGATGCATGGTAAACTAGTATATATTTCTTAGTCCTCTTCAAGTACTTGAGTATATTCTCTACCGCAGTTCAGGGATCGGATTCATCCAGGTCAGGTATTGATTCTGAAGACTCTCCTAGATAAATGAATTTATCAGGTTCTTTAGTAACTCTTCCACTACGATGAGACTTTACAATTTGAGGTACAGAAGTTGATGTACTTGGTGTATTGGTTGTGTTTTCTTAAACTATGGGTGTTGTGGTTTCTCTTAGTTCCTCAAGAGCAACCACACTGCTGGATTTGTGGTTCTATACATAGTCTTTTTCTAAGAATCTGTCATTCGTGTTAATGAATACCTTCTTGTCACGAAGACTATAGAACTCATATCCATTCGTTTCTTTGGGGTATCCTACAAACAAACATATCTCAGTACGTGAGTCTAATTTACTTGGATCTTTTTTTGCCAATACATGTTTTGGACAATCCGGCGCTCTGAGATGTCCTAGATTGGACTTTCACCCGGTCCACAACTCATGTGGTATTGTTGATACTGACTTTGATGGTAAGTTGTTCAGTGTGTAGGCTGTTGTTTCCAGTACATATCCCCAAAAAGAAATGGGTAATTTAGCATAACTCATAATTGACCGAACCATCTCTAGGAGTGTTCGATTTCTTTTTTTAGCCACGCCGTTCTACTGAGGTGTGCCAGATGAAGTCAACTGGGATTGTATTCCCGCTTCAGATAGTAATCCAAAAACTCATTGCTAAGATATTAGCCTTCACGGTCAGACCGTAGACACTTGATTGTCTTACTGTGAAGCATCTCCACAAGTGCTTAGAATTCTTAGAATTTCTCAAAAGATTATAACTTGTGGGGCATCAAATAGGCAATGAGCTCTAGTACTTTTTTGGCCCTGTTTTCTTTGACCTTAAAAAGACTCTTGGTCATTTTATCTTCCAAACAAGATTCGCATGTCGTAAAAGATTCTAAAATTAGATCCTTAACTGGACCTTGATTCACCAACCACTACACAAAAAAGCAAGAATTACTGATAGATTTTTTCGTTGGAAAATTCCTAATATCTGTCGGTAATCCATATTACCGATGGATTACCGACGGATACGTGGCGTCACAAAAATCATTGTTGGTAAAAAATTACGAACAGATACTGTCTGTCAGAAAAATTTACCGACGGACTACTGATGATGACCTCCGTCAGTGATATTTGTCGTCCGAAAGCTAAACACTAAATTAACATATTTACCGATAGAATTATCATTCGGTAATCACGAATTACCAATGGGAAAATCCGTAGTAATTTCAATATTTAAAAAATTACTCAATTTAAAATACCATTAAATTTATTATTAAAACTTTATTTGTCTGCTTTTTAATAATACATTACTTCCTTATCTTGAGTTAAACAAATCTAACAATCTATGTATCTATAAAATAATCACTCATCCATACACCAAAACATTAAAATAAAAGGACAAAAGTAAATAAAAACAAAAGAAAACTAAAGTTTCAACATTGATGCTTAAGGTATACTGGGATGATCCGTATCGAGTTCAAATTCCACATCGGGATCCCACGCCACCATATTTTTTTGCATAATATCCAGCCGCGATCGCCCCCTACACAACTATCCAATTCAAAAACCTTGAAACCTTAAGATGCTGGGAAGAGAGTTTCGCGGGCTTCTCACTCCACCATGAAACCAATCGATTGAGACCGATCCCGTGTTTGCGTTCGTATGACCATTTCACTGCTAGGACAAACTGCAGAGAAGATACACCGCCCCACTACGTACATTCTGCAATGAAAAAAGATTCATTCTGCAATGAACTTAATATGTATTGCTCCAATAGGTGCCATGGGATATAAAATAGATTGAACCTTGTCATAACTGGACTTGCTCAATCTCTCCCTCAAAGCCTGCAAAAGATAAAATTGGTTAAATATCAGCAGACAATGTCACTGAAAATTCAAGAATATCACACACTTCAGCTCATGAAGCACCATAATTATGCATAGTTTACAGCATTAAGCATCACATATATCATATTGAAGTCTACATATAAAACCTTTTCACAGATAATTACATGCATGTCTCAGTAGATCTAACATTCTAAGAATGCATATTACTATTGGAGCGCCCTGCAATTCACCTAGGACTTAATCAAGCTGTTGCTCAGTAATTCCAAGCTCAATTAGCTCAAATAAAACTCAAATTCTACTGGTTCTTAATCGAGCTTTTGCTCAGCAATACCAAGCTAGATGCAATAAGCTAGTAAGCCTTATATATTGAGACTAGTGATTTACTATTCTGCCGTTAATGGTTCAAAATCAGCTATTTACTCGAAAGTGTCTCAACTACACAACTGATTGTGTAAGTAATTGAGGAGTTTAGGTAGAGTTCGATAAAGCTAAGTTCAATCAATTTGGAGTTGGAGAAAGATTTGTAAACTGCAGAAAATGCATAAAGAAACGCAGAGAGAGAAACTAATGAAGTAAGAGAAATAGTCAATTAGCAGTTGCTAGGGAAATCCAGCCCAAGTAACCCTTAATCAAGAGAGTGGAGAAAGACGAACTTTCTGAGCCCTAATGCGGCCCTGTCTTTCAGCAGCGCACTTGTCCAGAGCGCCCTTTAAGGAGGCTTGAAGCTCATGGATTTTCTCGGTCGCTTCGCCGTTTGGCTTCGATTTCTTCCTCCATAAATAAACTGCACCACTCAAAAATATCACACACACAAACACTTGTTTGTGCAATGCACAGAGGAATTCAGATTTCACAGTGCGAGTAATAGGGCTTACGGGAAGCAGACAGAGTAACCAATGCAAAACTGATTGAGAGCGCAAGCCATTGCGATTTCACGCCGCCGCCGCCCATCAGTGAAACACACAACTTTGCTCGAGTTGGCGAGCCCTGCTATTACGCCTTTTTCTTGGGTTAAATTTATCATTTGAACTCCAAAATACTGGGCTTTATATTTATAAATAGGGTAAATTGTCGAAAAAACCATCAAGTTTCGTCAAATTCTGGTCAATCCTGCAAGTTTTAAAATTAGTCGATTATATCATAACTTTAACAATTTTAGCAATTGTCCCATGGCAAAATATTCCGGTGGTATGAAATTGTTTTTGTGTCGCATACGTGTTGTAAATTGATGATGTGGCAAACTAGGTGTCGCAGACGTGGATTATATGACGTCGTTTCAGAGGCCGGATGTTTTGCCC